>CAXKVY010000649.1:0-147391 GCA_964058915.1 Tetropium fuscum
TGAATTAATTTATGATTGATATAACACTTTCAACAGTACTGGATAGGGGTGGAACCTTTGATGTAACTGTAACACTCGGAGTAGTTTCCACAAACACCAAAACACTTTCACTTCGCTCGACGCGCGTTTCGCCAACCAAGTTGGCATCGTCCGGAGACGATAAAAACTGAACTTAAACAGTTTTTATCGTCTCCGGATGATGCCAACTTGGTTGGCGAAACACGCGTCGAGCGAAGTGAAAGAGTTTTGGTGTTTGTGGAAACTACTCCGAGTGTTACTTTCAACAGTCATTTTCTATAAAACTGTCATATATAGATATAGGGTATGCTACAAGTTTTGGACCTAGAATTTCCTGGGAAATCTAAATTTTGGATGATATACAGGGTGCTCCATTAAAAATAACAAAGTTTATATACTAGCAAGCTAAAGGCTGGCTAGTAATATCGTAGGCACCCGGTATACTTCTTAAAAATTATCAGCCTTATTTATTAGTCATATATGTTAAATGTGTTGTATATACCCACTTATTCTGCCGTAGTGTTATTGCTGTCAATTAATATGTATTCTCATAGCACCATTTAGTTATATTAATAAATAGCCTTACATGCATTTGGAATACTAAATAACTGAACAGGTGTACACAGGAAGACAATTTTTACTTACATAATAATTATCATTAATTAAGACACCTATTTACGTGTTTACACACATATTCTAGTCATTGATATATCGGCATTTCCTACTTCTCATTCAACATTATTGTATCTCGATATCTAACTCACATACAAAATTTCTAAGGAACACGACTACTATTCCCCTTTTTAAACAAAAACGTGAACAGTTGAAGCGTAATGAATTTGTAATTATGTATATCATACTTTTGCAAAATTGTCCATATCGAGGTGCAAGACACTGCCAAATTATTTTCGCCCTTGATAATTAAGGCATAAAAATAACTCCAAACGTTTATTTCGTGTATATCATTTCCAGTTACAGGAAATTTCCGATTTCTTGGAGCACCAACTTTCTCAAATTTAATGTACCTAATTACTCTCAAGTCTTCTAAATTTCTTCGCGTTAATTGAAGGTAAATTTGGATTAAGTTCATTAAATCGACGGCAGGGTCTTGGTATTGTTTTATGGCACTAACCGTGGACATAAAACCAATTTAAAATATCCCTCTTTGAATAACTAATATTGTTTTCATAAATTTTGTAGTAAAGTGCCTGTACATATGTTATATACATTAACTGGCACAATTTGTATTGTTAAACTACGTTGTCATGGGCTCATGGTACAGTGGTACTATTATTTTTAACATTCCAGTAAATGCGTTTATAATTAAGATACCGCTGAAAATAGTTATGAGAACACTTTGTACTGTGGATTTTATATTCTGTTGACTGCGTTAATAATATATAGGGTATTCAATTTAAAAAAGGTACTTATGGTAATTTTTCAAAATTGTCAATAATAAACTATTTTATAGACACCCTGTGAGAGATTTGATAGATTTGTTTCGTAAAATCAAAATTACTACCCGATGTTTAAATAATGTTAAAATTTGAGCTTCGCATATTAATTCAGTCAAACTAAACAAGAAAAGGGGGTGAACGCTGCATCAAATCAGGCTCTTTTACTTTTTTAGTACGATATTTATGTTGAAAGAGAAATGTTAAATCTAAGTTTTCGTCCTCGGCAAACGACGCGACGAAGAAAATCTCGAAATTTTTGAGTCCTTTTTCCCCTTTTCAGTTTTTGTCGATTTTGACACGGAAGAATTGGCTTTTCATCAAAGACTATAATCATTTTTGAAGTATATTAAACAAATAAGTATACTAAAAATGAAGTATATTAAAACACGAGACCTGAACGGTTATTGTAGATCCAATAGTTTTGGAGATAATTTATGTTTTCATTCCTCATCTCGAAGTCCTCTAAGTCCTATCTATAAGTCATCTAAATGACGAATTTGATAGTCATCAGGATGTATACACCTCAGCTCATTTTACATCATTTTGTGCCAAGAGAGCCTTTGCGTTTTATATGGATCTATCATCTGTGTTGTTTCTTAGGCCTCATCATCGGGAGATTCTTGTTCTTTGGCGTGGGTAAGTTTGGATTGCAGTTTGGGGTTTATCGTATTATCATGTTCCTGACGAATGAATGCATGTTTATTGCTTCTTAAAACAATGAAATTGTGTATAACATGAGGTTTCCGACATAGCAAATACATAATGGTAAATGTGAAAAATAAAATATTACAGATATTCTAATTTATATATACTATAGTGAACTGCCGGATCATTTTATTAATGTTACCTTTGATTATATATAATCAAAGATGTTACGCATTAACATAGTGAAATTATAAGAATCTGTATACTTATTTTATATATGTATGTTGTATGTAGGATTTAGTACCAACAAAATAACAATAATAATTGTTGATATGAAATATGGTGATATAATTATTGGAATTTTATATGAATTTCTGTTTTTATTGCAGGCACTGAGGCTGGAGTTGTGAGCCTGGCTATAACTCAGGCAGCAGATCTTGCCATGACCTTGCAGTGGGGTCTTATGCAGTGGGCCGAAGCCGAAAGTCTTATGACGTCGGTTGAAAGAGTTTTAGAGTACACTAATTTGGACAGAGAAACTATGTCAGTAAAAACAATTGTATGTAATTGTAGTATATAAAAACAATTCACAAAATTCAACTAGAAAATATAATACCTAGTTTAGATTTTATAATAACAGATAATAACTCCAATTTTAGTACGGGGCAGAGACAACTGATTTGATTAGCCAGGGGAATAATTAGGAAAAATAAAATAGTCGTTTTAGATGAGGCAACGTCTAATATGGACCCGGAGACTGAATTTCTAATACAGAAGGCGATTGTAGAAAACTTCTCTGCCTGTACAGTTTTTATAATAGCTCACAAGTTACAGTCGATTCTGGATTGCCATAAAGTTATTGTTATGGAAAAAGGAGAAATAGTGGAATATGAAGACCGTGTTACTTTAATGGAAGACAAGTACAGTATGTTTTCGAAGATGCTGAAAAACGCTGTTTTGAAGCAGAGCAAGACTACACAAAAATAATGCCTGTACATACTTACATCCGGATTAAGTACTTATTTTTCAAATCCTCATTGTATTTATCAAAATTAAAATTATCAAAATTTGACCCATTTTTCACGTTACATTATTTTCACTTATAATATCACAAGAGGTTAAATTATTTCCTGAAATTTTTTTGAGGTCTCGAATATTTTGAGTTTTTAAAATATTGAGGCCCGGAAAAAATTTTCAGGAGTAATTTACGCTCGTGTGGTATTCGGTAAGAAAATTTCACACCCCAAATATAATTCAAACTTGACATTTTACTATAGCGCAATTTGTATTTTATGTTGAATTAAACTTTATAGAGAATAATAATTAAATAATATTTTTATTAGAAAAAAATCCCTTTTTAAATGCTGGATCGAAAAATTTTTTGAGTTAAAATTTGACCGAAATATGACCACTCGAGCGTAGCTTTTTTTTCGATTTTTGTCCCTCTTATACGGATATTGCTTTCAGTCTCATTTTGTTGAAAAAATTATGATTTTACTCAATCAACTTTGTGCCGAAAGTAGACAATCCCCCTAAACTACCTCAGGCTCAGGCTCAGAGATATGTACATTGAGTCGGCATGTCTATAATAACGGATGGGAAGCATAAAATGAATAACAATTGCGACGCGATATATCCAGAAAAAATAGAGAAATCAACGCTGCGGTCGTCCAAAGGATGTTGTAACGTATCACAGGAATACTTAGACAAATCGAAAATAACAGTACCTTGTCGATTACTTGATTCTTGTTCTATAATAAGTATAGTAAAGATAGATTATTTAAAAATGTGATAAAAATATAAAACTATTTTTATAACAGTTACATATTTATAATTGTTTCAATAGTAATTTAATATCAACCGATCAACTTAAAATACCTTTTTTATTACTGGATAGGGCTGGAACCTTTGATGTAACTGTAACACTCGGAGTAGTTTCCACAAACACCAAAACACTTTCACTTCGCTTGACGCGCGTTTCGCCATTCAAGTTGGCATCATCCGGAGACGATTAAAACTGTGTTTTAATCGTCTCCGTGGATTTAGAAATCAATTATATGTACAGTAAACGGAGTATGCTTGAAATACAAGCATATGATCTTTACAAGAAGCTTACTTTTAAGTTAAATAATTTAGATTATGAACAATGGTGCGAATTTCAGAGGAACATGTTTTTATCAATCAACGCGAAATTTATCAAAAAAATGTCTTCACAAAATAAAAAACTCTAAAAATTGACTACTAATGTACCAAAAAATGTTCCTCGGAAGGTCGTTAACATTGTGGAAAATCACTCGTCATACTCTTTTGATAAAGAAGAACTTGACCTTCTAAACAAGGGTTTAAACTTTGCTGTAGCCTCTTCTGATAAGATTTTGGATGATGTCGTGGCAGGGATTGAAAGTTCAATGCAATATCTGCCTGATTCATCCAAGGGTCTCGTCAGAGTGGCTTGCAGGAACCAAATTTCTAAAAATATAATTAATAACGTAGAAAATAGAAAGTCATGCTCAAAGAATCCTAGAAAGACTATCAAAAGATTGCGCGAAAAAGACTGTTTTTATTTAAAAGCAGATAAAGGTAATAAGGTTGTTATTTTAGATAAAGAGGACTATTATGAACGGGTAAACAACCTAATTAGTAATGGTCCTTATAAAGAACTTACTAGAAACCCTTTACCAAGAATGACCACTGAAATAAAAAATGTCCTCAAATCATGTAACAACCTTATTACTCCACCTGTTAAGAATGGGTTACGTGTGTCTAACCCTACTGTACCTAGATTGTCTTGTCTACCAAAAATTCATAAGCCAGGGAAGTCGGTGCGTCCAATAGTATCGTCTATTGGATCTCCGACTTACCACTTATCAAAATGGTTGACTAAGGAATTTGAAAGTTTGCCCATTACACAGCCTAGTTTTTCAGTTAAAAATTCGAATGATTTCATTGATAAGGTCAAGAATTTTCAATTGCAAGAGGGTGAAATTTTGATTTCCTTTGATGTTTGTTCATTATTTCCTAGTGTACCAATTCCACAGACCTTGGACTATCTTGAGGATTTACTCGAATTAAACAACTATAGAAAAGAAGTAATAGAAGAATATATAAACCTTACAAAACTTTGTATGAAACAAAATTGCTTCCGTTTCAATGACAAGTTTTATGAACAACATGAAGGAACCGCAATGGGTAACTGTTTATCGCCTTTCATTGCTAATGTCTTCATGAGTCAGTTTGAAACTGAAGCAAAAGAAGAATTCGAGTATTTTCCTAGGATTTGGCTTAGATATGTGGATGACATTTTTGCCGTGTTTGACACTAAGATTGCGAATGTAGAAAACTTCATTTCCAAATTAAATAGTCGTTTCACTTCTGTAAAGTTTACATATGAACTAGGAAATAATGGAAAACTTCCATTTTTAGATGTATTAGTACTTAAAAATAGTGACAATAGGTTAGAATTTGATATATATAGAAAAGATACCAGTACGATCAGATATATCCCTAATGACTCTCACCACTGCTATCAACATAAAATCGCAAGTTTTAATTTTCTTGTCCATCGTTTACTAAGTCTCCCTCTCAGTAATGAGAGGTTTGAAAAAGAAAAAGTATTAATTAAAGATATAGCTGTGAGTAATGGTTATCCTAGAGATATAGTTGAAAAACTAATTAGGAAGCGTAAATTTAAGGACACACTTCGTAATTCTACGACCTTTCAAAAGGATATAGAGGCTCCAAAATATGTATCCATCCCGTACGAACCCCGGTTTACTCGTGGTTTGAGTAAGGTTTTCAAAAACGTGGGTATAACAGCGATTCATTCGTCGAGCAACAAATTACAACAACTTTTAGACAATCCAAAGGATAAAATTGTTCCAAATAAGATAAGATTGTTCCAATGCTATTCATACTACTATTACATTTTACAATTTCTATGCTCTCAAATGCATCCAACTGTCTATTATTGGTCACATTTCTAACTAATCTTAAATTACTAATATCTATTCTATGATTGTTGTCAAAAGCATGTTGTGCAACACTAGACTTATCTGTTCTTCCATATTTTAGATGAGCCATATGCTCTTTAAATCTGGTGTTAATTGATCGTCTCGTTTGTCCAACATATTTTCGATCACAATCATTACAACTAATTTCGTAAATCGCAGACCTTCTGCGATTTACGAAATTAGTTGTAATGATTGTGATCGAAAATATGTTGGACAAACGAGACGATCAATTAACACCAGATTTAAAGAGCATATGGCTCATCTAAAATATGGAAGAACAGATAAGTCTAGTGTTGCACAACAATCATAGAATAGATATTAGTAATTTAAGATTAGTTAGAAATGTGACCAATAATAGACAGTTGGATGCATTTGAGAGCATAGAAATTGTAAAATGTAATAGTAGTATGAATAGCGACAAGGGACCTATACCGTATAGCCCGCTTTACGCGTTGCTTAGCAACCGATGATTGAACCGTGATTAGTCACGCGTAAATTTCACAGTGATATCATACCGTAGCCCGCTTTACGCGTTGCTTAGCAACCGATCATTGAAGCGTGATTAGTCACGCGTAAATTTCACAGTGATATCATTAGTGACGTCACCATGAAAATAGTATAAATATGGTAGATTTTGTAGTTTAAGATTAGTTTTAATCGTCTCCGGATGATGCCAACTTGGTTGGCGAAACGCGCGTCGAGCGAAGTGAAAGTGTTTTGGTGTTTGTGGAAACTACTCCGAGTGTTACCTTTTTTATTAAGTAAAATAATAATTTTTCAACAAAATCAGAATGAAAACAATATCTTCATAACAAGGATAAAAATTTAAAAAAAGAAAGCTATAATCGAGTGGACATTTCGGTCAATTTAAAGGAAATTTTGCCTACTTTTTTTTCTGTAAAAAATAAATAAAAATTTTTGTTTTTTGTTTTTGTTTCAATATTTTCGGCATAAAAAAATGTTTCAATTTTTTTAAAGAAGCCATTTTAGCCATGGTAAATTCAATTCTCTTCAAAATGTTTCGTATAAAGTAAATCGAAATTTTGCTTCGTTTACGAGATATATTGAAAAAACTGAAAATGGTGTATTTTCACCCCTATCACCAATTTCCACCCTCTAATGGTGGAATTGGCTCCTAAATGAGCCATTGACCGATTCATGCAATAAAAACACGTGAACGTCTTAGTTCCTTATTGCCCTGTTTGTAGGACATAATCAATAGCCTATATAATAGAGTATTATTTAAAACATATGGATCTTGTATAGAATGTGTATTCAAGTATTGCTGTAATGCACAGGATGTTCCAAAGAAACAATAAGAAGCATGTGGCTTAATTAGTAAAGGTAGTTAGCGATTTGCAGACTTAGGTTAACGTTAGACGACACGCCTTTCAGATTCTGATTATTCAATAGACTACTGCTATTTTCCAAGTTTTTCTAAATACCTTAAATCTAAGCATTTTGGTTGTAAGCCAGGCAAGAGCCGTATGTCGTTTATTTTGGATACCACCGATTTTAAGCTGATTCATATACCGCTCATTATTTGCTTATACGTTCGGCTCCTAATTTGAAAAGCATATAATTACAAAATTATTGTTACGAAAATAAAACGCCTGAAGTCGACAAAACATACACATTTTATTACATTAGCTTTGCCTAACTGTCGTATAAAAATAACACAGGATATGTAATTATAATAGGATATAAGAATACCTCACATGCTGCACCGTATAATGGAACATAGGGAGGATATAATATAGAGCACCTACCTACCTTACCTAGTTGCTTAGATAAAATTTTGAACATATTTAGATAACTAGATTAGATAATTACTGGCAATATGACAGTGTTAAGGCTTTTTATTTTCTAATTAGCAAATTTTGGGTTCTCTTAAATCTGAATTATACCTTTGCATGGGCACACAAAGCTAACTTGACCCATGCAAAATGTCAAATGTCTATTTCATATAAGACTATACAGTTTATAAATAAAGACGTCTATTTTCCGCCAGCGGTATGCCTTCCAAAAATTCTTGTATTCTACTGTTCATTCAATATGTATCTGTAGTTAACTGACCGCATATAAGATACCGCGCAGTTGCTACATGTAATTCTTAAATTTCTCAGTATTCAATTAAAATATCAAATTCCACAATACTATATTAAAGTTGTATATATTATTTATGAATGTTATTAAATAATAATTGTGCGCACAATAATATATTATAGGCCAAGATGTTACGTTTTTACATTTATTTTCGTCAACTTTAAATATGGCAATTACGTAAACATCTATTTTGATAGTTAAAAGCAGCAACGCCGATCCACGACCTTTCCAATAACGAAAATTCGAGCAGTATATCTCTTTTTAACTTATTGGAATCGTATCTCTCGGATCGAGATCGGATTCTCGGATCGAATAGGATCAGGTTCGCATATCTTACAGTGGCGTGTTCGCGGGAATTGCTAATATATTATTTATATACCTACCTATGTAGGTATACATAGCTACGAGAGTTGAAATAAAAGAGTATGGCGGTTAGCAAACATGTTTGTTCGTTTCGTATGAAACCTGAAAAACGTAGATTTCCACCAGACCTCGCTTTATTTACGAGATAGGATAGGCATGTTAAAAAAATTTAAGGAAAATATTATTTGACGGCAAAAATGGATAGTGGGTGTTAGAGCAGAGCCGACTTTAACAAAAAAAGTTGATTTATGGGCTGCTCGAAGTAGGTACTGACGTGTACTGAGGTAGGTAGGTACCTATTACATCCTCCACTTAAGACATTTCTCAAATAATTCCAAAAAAAATATCCAAAATATCCAAAAAATATTCCAGTGCTTGAGGCCGCTAGGTTACGATTTAAGTTAGGTTTTTTATTGGGATTTACAAAACTAAAAACGGTCTCTGATTTATTACATAAGTAGGTACCTATTGTCCATTGACTTTATTTTTATGTAGGTACCTACTCCTAGATCACAAATTAATAATTTACATCAGTGGGCAAAATTAAAAGTTCTATAGACTCTTTATAAAATTAAAACCGTGTACCTATCTAGCCACGAATGAAATGAAAATTTTCAATGACTGTAAAATACCTCAAGGTCAGTTTCTAATTTTGATTGGCTGTAAAAAGTGTGTGTATTGGAAATCGCTTTGCGATGAGAAGCTGGTAGGTAGGTATGTATTGCATTTGTAATGATTTTAAAAAATGTGTTGAATTTAGTCTCGGTTTAGTTATGTAGGTACCTATTAACAAACAAGCTCTGATCTTTGTCAATGCTTGTCTGTTAATAATATTTGTCTTTGTCGACTGTTAACGATTTGGTAGATTAGGTAGGTACCTACTTACACAATAAATATGAATGTATTTCAAGCGCAAGTATATTTATTTTATTTTTCCGTTTTAAAGTTTATTTTTCTCGACTACTTAGCTGTTTTGTACATATTTATTTTTGTTACTTGTGGGAAATATGGCTACTGGCGAACCACCCATTAAAAAATGGTAACGCGCTGAAAGCAATACTTCATGAGTGGTGTGGAAACTTGCATTCAATATCAGCTGTGGTGTTGAAAATCAACATATAAAAACTTTCTACTTTAACCCCCTGTAAGTAGTTTAACCGCTTTACTTAACCCCTTGTAAGTAGGTACCTATTGTTCATTGTCTTTATTTTTATGTAGGTACTTACCATCCTAGATCACAAATTAATAATTTACATCAGTGGGCAAAATTAAAAATTAGTAGGTAGGTACCTACTTACACAATAAATATGACTGTATTTCAATTGAAAGTATATTTATTTTATTTTTCCGTTTTCAAGTTTATTATAAGTATTACTACTACTAAGTATTACTACTTAGCTGTTTTGTACATATTTATTTTTGTTTCTTGTGGGAAATATGGCTACTGGCGAACCACCCACTAAAAAATAGTAACGCGCTGAAAGCAATACTTCATGAGTGGTGTGGAAACTTGCTGATACACAGCTGATATTGAATTATCAGCTGTGGTGTTGAAAATATGCATATAAAAACATTTTACTTTCACCGCCTCAGAAAAAAAAATGTCTACGCCAATGAAAAACATTGTGTAGGTCAGGGTTGCCGGTCGTTCAACTACACGTATGTATTGTACGAACTGTATAAAAACTCTAAATATCGCTACCCTGAAAAATAATTATTTTTCAGGCAATTCGAGAGCCTACTATCTAAGCCCAAACCTTTACGCCAAATATCTCTATGAAATTTCCTTGGTTCATTTTATGTTCGTTTTCTACTGACCAGTACCTAGTGTTTTGTCTGTTAAACATACCATTGTTGGTATACCTGGATTCATCTGAATACATGATTGAAAATTCCAAATCGTTGTTGTTATTACTGTTACGCATAAACCAGTTACCTACATTAATCCAGTCTTCGGTCCAAATCTCCGACATACAAATGTTGGTGTAATTGGTATTTGAACAAGCGCAACCCATGTTTTTTCAACATGTGCCTAGCTGATCTCCATCCGAACATTCAGTTCCTGGCCGTTTTCCCTCGCGAATGCTGTGGGATTCAGATTCACGAATGCTGAAACGTTAACTTTCACTGCCTCACGACAACAATAAACTTGTCTTGTTGCACATGAGGCTCGTACCACATCTTTCTAATTAAGTAAATAATATATTGCTTATATTTATCTAAATTATGGCTGCTGCATCTTTTTTGCGAGATTTTCCATAAATTATTAAAATATCAACATTAATTGTCAAACTGACAAGACACACTACTTATTTTTCTCAACTTTTGACTTCCCTGTAACATAAATCAACCACCAAAAACTATAATACGTACATTTATTCCATTATTTATGACTATGGGAACAATTTTAGGTGCGTCACGTCATACTAGATTGAATATTAAAATTGGCTTTAAAAGTTCATAATAGCGTAAAAATTTATTAAATCAGCACACTCTTAGGTATGTGGAATAATCTCTAGATTCCAAAAACGTAAAAATATATAGGTTAAATTTTACCATTTAAAAATCAAACGTTGGGGACACTTGTCGTTCCAGTCGTACAAACTTGAATAGTGGATGGAAATTTGTCGCTTTGATAACTTGTGATGCATGCCAAGTTTCATTTCGATCAGCTAACAAATCTAGAAATGGCAGTCAGAAAGTGTTCTCGTTGGCACCGTATATTGCAGTTAGTTGATGTTAGTTGATGTTAGCTCAATGTCCAGATGTATAGAACCCGCAATAAAAAGAAAAAGTGTTACACCCAATGGTAGCATTGTTAGCTAGCGTTGACTGAAAAAAAATGTAACAATTTGTTAACTTAAAATGTTGTATTAATTATCTTTATTATTTATTGGGTAATTAAGTATGTTTTGATTAATTTTTATTTTACATGTTAGTGATCCATTTAAAAATATATTTAAAAATATGATTTCACCAGATTAAAAGCCGCTAGTAGTATTATTATCCTGGCCAGCGAATAAGTAATATTAGACCCATGAAACGTTTCCATTAATATCTTGTTTTGTTTTCCTTTCTTTGCACCTTATCATTAGCTCGTTATAGAATTGGGATCTTACGAAATCGGTACCTTTGGACCAGAAAACTGCCATGTACGAATTATCTCCCATGTGAGTCGACGTATGACCTATAACTTCGGGCTATCTGTGCAAATCAGAACTGTTTGACTCAGGTGGTTAGCTCAAATGTGGCTGCTGTATATCCACTAGAATAAAAATGAACACTATGCTTCATATAATTTTTTGATAGCATTAGTGACAAGATGCTAATTTTTACTTAATTGATTTTACTCAATTAATAATTTTAAATACTCATTCATAATATACACATTTTTGTAACATGAAGAAATTACTGTTTATGGAAATCCAGTGATTTATTTTTATAATAAATTTGTTGATAAATTAGGAATATTTTGTAGTAATGAGAAACAAAGTTCCTGTTTCTGTGGGTGTTGGGTTTCATATTATGTAGCTGGCATTTAGTATGCAGAACACGGCGTTTGATGGCATAGAATTAGAAATAGAAATATAATATTTGTTTATCAATATTTGATATACAATATGTAGATACGTTTGGCACTTATAAATTACCACAAATGCGGTAAATATTATAATGTCAAATTTAAAAACTATACTAGATATTTTACAAGCTTTTATTTAACTTGCTATGTATGTTTGTTCGGGTCAAATTTTGCAACAGAATTTTAAAGTAGTTATCCTCAGCCGATTGAGCTGAAATTTTGCACGCGCGTATAGTGTGGATGGCAATAAACGGTTAGTTAAATGATGTTATTCTAAATCCAATATGACGGACCGCCTAGGATGGCGCACTAGTTATTTTACTTTATACACGATCATAATATGGGTATCCAATGAAAGGGTTTACCGAGAAGAATACGAAAATAAAATTACGTCACTTTAAATCCGATATGGCGGCCTCCCAAAGATAGCGGATGATTAGTTATTCTTTATGCACTTCCGTGATATGGGTATCACTGAAAGGGTTTGCTGAGAAGAATAAGAAAATAAAATGACATCACTATAAATCCAATATTGCGGGCACCCAAAGAATTGGACCGTTTTTTCATGGGGCTACATAAACCCCATGGATATCAAATGAGAACGTTCAAGGAAAAAAAATAGGCAAAATGGCGGAAAACAGGATGTCCGTTTTACCAATTTTAAAGAGTTATAACTCGGCAACGGTTAGGGTATTTGGTGGTGCTCGAATAAATGTTGTAGGGACCGATCAGAGTCAACTGCTAGCGATAAAAAAATTTCAAGATGGCGATCAAAAACTTAGTTGCTCCAATCCGTCTGAAATTGTTATCCCGGGGTTTTTGTAGTCCCCGATTCGATTTTGGGGTTGAATTGTTCGGGTTAAATCTTGCAACTGAATTTTAAATGTACGCTTTGGTTGGCTTCATATTGTGACTTGTGTAATTTGGCGAGATGGGATCAATAGCATTGGTTTGCAACGTGGCTAGGAGAAGGAAAGTTCCCGAATCAAACCGGCACTGTTTCGTTAGGCACATGTAAGCTTCAAGCTGAAATAAGTAAGTAAGAAATAAGAGTTAAGTAGAGTCAAATCACTAGAAGGGCTCCTTATGGAAGAACTAGATTGTATTAAATTAACAGGCAAACGACCTTGCAACCATCACGCATTAAATGAAATGAACAGACTTGCTTTTATATCATATAAATTGTATAATATAATAAATTGATTAATTTTAATAATACAAAAATTCTGACGGCTATATCTGAAAAAAATGTAATTATAAAAGTGGCAAAAATAGTATCTAATTCTTTGATGAGAAATGAAAAAGTTACGGAAATGAGAAAAAATATTCTACGAGTATGTGACACAGGTATGAAAAGCATAATGTATATGTATGTAGGAGTTGATTTCGGGTCTACTCCCATGTAGGTATGTTATCTTCTTCATGAACGACGTTTCGGCAGAATCACATCTGCCATCTTCATATTCTTGTTGCTGATCACTGGAACTGTTGAACTGATCTCTTCAGTATCTAACGGTTCCTGATATACTTATAGATGGCCATGAGTCGTCATTGCACTTCATAGATTTCGTTGTGCTTCATGTAATGTCTTCTCCCCGTAGAGACAAATTATGTTGGTTTTCAGGTTTCCATAGGTTTAGTATGTAGTAGTTGATTTCGGATCTTTTATATGATAATTTATTATTTATTACCAGGGTAATTTTGTTTAATTTTTGGAAAATAAGGTCTTTTGTGCTATAAATATAGCTTTTTCAGAGACATCTTTCCGAGTTAACTTTTTGTGACTATTGATTATTGTGATTGTGGAACGGCATTAGATAGGTAGTTGTCATATGTCATGTTAATTAAAATAGAAACTATTCCCGTGTTGATAAAGTTCCAACAGAAAGTTCAAGATTTCAAAATAGGAGGTGTTGGATTTTATTTTGTATTTTATAAATGTGAATCTGATATTCTCGGTATATATTTTGGCATACTTATTAATGCAGATAATAACTGCCACTATATTACCACTACATCACCCTGGACCACTGGCGGCTTGCCAGGGGATGGAAGTTATGTTTATTTTTTATTACATATGAATTTAGGTATTCCACATTGCCTTCGAGACACGAAAATTAACCTCGTGCTGTACAATGCAGGGCATACGCAAGTGACGCGTATTGATATCAGCTGGAATTCTGCTGCACCTTGTAGCGTTGTTTACCGGCGGTTGTCATGGAAACGAGACGGCCAATGCGTGAGTAAACTACTGTGTAGGTGAACGGGTGTCGCGGAAATCGAGAGCCGCATCTCTTGCCTTCATACGATGCCGCATGTCGCTATTGGAACAGTTCTTTGTAATCTTTGTTTTGTATTAATCTTTGACATGTTTCCTGTATATGATCCCGATTGTAGTTTATTAGAAACGCCATTTTCCAGATGGGAAGTTGAGGACAAAAAGAATTTTTAATTTGGGGGAGACCTGTGCATTCTCTCGGTGTAAAAATATAGGGGAAATTAAAAGATATAAGTTCGTTCGGAAGTTTCGGAATGAGTGGCATTAGAAGTGGTTTTATGAGTCACAGCGCATTTGAAAAAGTATGGTATTATCATATATTAAATCCCCATGTAAATGACATTCGTGTTAGTCCATTTTGTAGTTAGCAAATCAATTAATTAAATAGTGGAAGTAAGGTTGAGCGAACACAGGTGATCAGTGATTTATCACTCAATAAACTGAACTTTTGTTTTACCCTATGTGACATCTATGTGAAATACTATAATGTAAATATTTTTATGAAAACAATAAAGCTGTTTATTGTTGTTCTGTTAGTTGTTTTTTTCCTGACTCATATCGTTTACCGATAATTTTTCGATTGCCTCTAAGGCCAGTGCGAGTACCATACCCCCTGACCAGCGTCTATGGAACGCGAGGCATGACAGAATTAGTTTTCACTGCAGTTCTAGCTAACATTTTTTTATGAAAGATAAGCGATTTTGTACGGTAGGTATATATAGTTATTATCGAACACAATAAAAACCACAGAATTATCAAAAGAAAGTCCTTGAGGACCTTGAGATAGTTGCAATAATAAAATACAGACAGAACAATATGTACCATCTCGAGAAAAAAACTCGAGGATATTTTTTATAGAAATAATTTAAAAAGTGTGTACTTTGTCTACTCAATTGTTTAAGAACTTAATCGAATTTAAAAAATATTACGGAGGTTAAAAATGAAACCATAATACATTTTTAATCGAATGCATTTTGTGACAGATATTTCTAATAAAAGATAGGAACAGACTTTCTAATTTAAATTGTTAGAATTTGAAATAAAAAAATAAATACTGTTATCACTCGAAATTGAATGCAGGCATACTACGCATATGAAAGGGAGGGTTTAAAATGCAACATAGTTGTGTAACAAAACATCGAAGTCATTTGAAATTCATAGCACTGCTAAAAGGGTAGGTAAGTTTCAACACCCTTCGACCAACCAGTTATATTTATCTTAATACCACTTAAATGGATGACCGGTTTTGTGGCACTAGTCCAGGATTTATTTATTTGTGGTTCCGAGAACACAATAGGTGATATAACACTTGACCCTTAGATCTCCATAATATTTCTACAATGACGATAGTATTTCCGTTTAAATGTTTATTTTCTGGAACCTGTAGGATTTCAGATGGTAATATCAATATTATACCAACGTCTAAGCACAATTTTACATACCAACGTCAATTCAATCTACTTATATTATTTCACGTCCACATTATTTCACGTCCACGTTAAGGTAAACACTGTGGATTAAAATATTACAAATAATAATATCGTCATTAGCAAAACCCACCTTTGAGGATTACTTTCGGATTTATGGTCATCCAAAGTTTTAGGTCTTACGTAGCTACAGCCTTAGAATATTTTTTAGAAAATATTTTATAGGTGGAACCACGAATAATAAAGAAAATATATAATGAGGTATAAACTTTTACACTAAATATTGCTTTAATACCTACAAAACCTGCAGGATGTACAAGAAAATATTTTTATTTGCAATTTTTATTTCATTTAAATTTGTATTTATTCTTATTCTTAACTATAACAAACATAATTCTTAGCTATAACGATTTTTACGAAAGAATATAAGTAGTAGGTAGTAGACAGACAATATGTTGCCTATGAATGTTATAAAAATAAGTGACCTAGAATGGATCATTGAAGTCATTCAGTGGTTTCTTATACTCATCATGGTATATTAATATCGACAGGCTTGATAAGACTTAAATAATAGTAATAAGTAATAGCAACTAATAAGTTATCGAAAGGAGTTAATAAAAGAGAGATGTTATCATAACGAATTAACTTCAAAGTTCATAAGAAATTAACTTTCTTAATTTTTAATTATACCAATTTTAATATGTCTAATCTGTCGAGAGCTCTTGAAAGGCTTGTATAAATTATATCAACGTGTCTCATCCAGATTTTCACTAAATTTTGTGGTATAGTCAAAATAGTAAGTGTTAACTGATGTTCCATAAAACCATACTGACTACAGTGTTTTCGATTAATGTACAAACTAGGGCAAAAAATTGTGCGGCATTTTACAAAGAAAACCCGTACCAATTACTACAGAAGCGGTAAATCACATCACTATGCAATACAAAAGGATATTTAGTGTAAAATTATATACCGCCACAATTTCTTGTGAATAGAACTAGGGTCTCCAGTCCGCGGCTTACCATATTGGTCGCATCCCTTTTCAACTCGTAAATCCCATTTCCCTTCTCGCTCACTTAGAAGACACCTGCATGGACAAGCCGGCCATTTATTGGCTTTACTGCTCAGTAGCGTATCATTATGCGCAACCAAGGTTAAGTGACTTCAAAAGATGTCTTATCATGTCATATTTATATATGTGCAAAACTTAAAGCAAAAAATATATTGTTTTGAATTTATTTAAAATATATTGAAAAAATTTTGTATGTACCTACAACTTAGTGCTCAATTTAGCCAAAAACAATTTAAAATAAAAGAAAGAATTTAAATTGCTACGTAAATGACTACGAAATAGAAAGAATTTAAATTGCTCAAGTACGTTCAGTTCGCAGTGATATGGAGGCAATCGAATTACCTCCATTCCTCTTGCTTTGGCCATTTCATCCACTACATACTCATTGAAAGCTGGAAAATGTTGCCTTGCCAGTGTCAATAAATTCAGCTTTAAGTAGCGAATCATCGTGTTCAATGTTTCTTTCTTCCAGCTAGTCTTTAATTTGCCCTTTCCACCATGCAGTTTTGGGCAGCTGTTCTGTTCTACGAGAATGATAAGATTATTGTTTTTTATTTTATTTCCTATATTAGGGTTACACGCGCCACTGAGCATCGCATTCCATTAGTTTGCATATCAAACGAAAGCACTATAGTTAATTGCTGCATGGGTATTTCGAGTAAACTTTATGTAAATTAAAAATGTATCTATTCAGAACGGGGTTTTGGATTTGTTCCTTATAATGAGCTATTCCTCTTTTACAAATCCTCTTTTATATTCTCCTTTCCAAATAGAGTTTCAAAGTCCAAATCAATGAAGCACTCAATTAGGTACTCAATATTTTTATTTACAACGTTACTCAATATTTTATTTACAAAATTCTTAACTATAACAAACATATTTCTTAACTATAACGATTTTTTAAATAAAAATATTTTCTTGTACACCCAGTAGGCTACCTACAGCAATATTTAGTAAAAGTAACCCATTATAATTCTTTTTTATTTTTCTTGCTTCGACCTATTAAATATTTGTTAGAGAATATTGTAAGGCTGCAGTCATGTAAGATCTAAAACTTTGGATGATCATAAATCCGAAAGTAACCCGGTTTTGCTAATGGGCAGTTTAATTAGTATGACTAGATCTACAATCTACAAAAATTTTACACCGACAAATTCTACCTCCTGGGTGGTGTAGAAACGAGTTTGGTTTAGAAATTGCTTATGACTATTTTTATTAATGAAAAGTTGTTGAAACCAAATGCTATAAAACAGAATACTACAAGGCTGATATATATTGTTTTTCCATCCAAAAGCGTTTTTGTTACCTACCTCTAAGTTTGCTGCCGATTAACATAAAAACACCCTCAATAATCTGCAAAAGACTTATAGTCCCATGTTTTATAGAATATTTAATTCTCAATATTTTTCAGTGCCTCTATTTTGCCATAAAAATCACATTTCCAAAATATTATTGAAAAGCCAGCACGGCATAAGGGTGAAAAAAGCTCATCAGTTAGGGATGGGAACTTTGATCTGTATTCGTACCCCTATCAGCTGTCTATTCACAAAATATCAACATATTATATTATCTTTTCTATTTTTGCTAATTTCCTTGTACGATAAAAAGCTTATCATAGAGTACGTTACCAAGAATAATACTAACTAATCCATCTTAGAATTACTGATAATAAAAAATAATATATACCTAGTAAAAAGTATAGAGGCCCGACTTTGAAACATCATATCTCTAACATACCCAACGAATTTCTATCGCATAAACTACAGTCTATAGAAAATTTATTTTTATTTATTCGCATATAATTTCAGAATTTTCCAAAAAACGTTTAATTTATTAGCTAAATAATATGTTTGAAAAACAATAATTTTTAGGCTCTTTTTAGAAATGTCCACGTTGCAACGTGAATTATCAAAAAAATAGTAATCAGTACTAAAAGAGGTTTATGCACACGATAAGTGCAACTTTATAGTATATTTTACTTAAAGCTTTCTAATATTTTGTAAATTGGGAAATTATAGTAAAATAACGGAACTCGCCAATACAAAGTAAGGTAAGTTCGCCAAATAACGCCCACTTAAGGTTTAAGGATTTATAAAAAATGGCTTTTAACATATTTCCAAAGTAAACACTATTTACTCTGTTGTATAGTTGCAAATACTATGTAAACAAGAACTCAGATTTTATGGAAGAACTCTCTTTTTTTTTATTTACAAAATAAGTTTGTCAACGGGCTTTATTAGGAACACATATTCCAAATAACGCCCATCGATATAACCACATAACGCCCATCAGCCATATAAATGGATTTGTACTATTTTTAAGTAGTAATAATATCAATTGTGTAATAAAAAGTAATTTATTGAATTAAAGAAGAACAAGTGTACAATTAGGACATATAAAATGTTCTTTGTCAGTAGATGTCAATCCTACGCATTCTTCATGTACGTAGCGTTGGCAAGAGTTACATAGTCTCATGTCTAGGACTTTGTCTTCGTGACAAAACCAAATTTCTTCATTTAGTCTTGTCAGTGCTGCATCCTGGAGTTGGCTCATTTACCTGCGTATTTTGTTTTTTTCTCATTTGAATTCTATTTCTGGAAAGAGATTTAATTTTCGTTTTATTTTCTTCTGCACTTTTTTCTTTAGAAAGATGTTGGTTTTTATTCTTTCTTGTTTTAACATTTTCCTTGTCTTCAAATAATGCTTTCGTCACTTCCTGAGCTTGGTAGTTCAATGACTTCTTGCGTTTTACTCCTGCTTTCTTTATTTCGATTTCAGGTGTTTGCAAAATATCTGTAAAGGTTGTTTCTTTAATACCTTCATCTTCGGATTTATTTTCTTCTTCACTTGTAGTGTCGTGTAAAGAAATATTTTCTTCATCGGAATCATTTGAACTTTCGGAAGTATCGGGCGTAATATCTCGCGAGGCATGAAGTTGAGGATCTGCTGGTAGCGGTCTTTCGGTAATTTCTGATGGAGCATATGCCTCATCAGGAATAATGTTGGGGTTATATGGATATATGCCAGTAGCCCTAAATCCTGACATAATATTTACTGGATTTGCAGCCTTAGGCCACACTCTCGAAAAAATCGTTCAAAACGATGTTTTCGTAATACTGCGTTCAGGTTTGTTAGTCCAGTAAGCGAGAACCTCGTCATCCCAATATTTTTCAAATGCAGCAAACACCGCTTTGTCCATGGGCTGTAACTTATGAGTGGTATTGCTGGGGACGCAAAAAAGTGTTATGGTATTTTTATCGGCAACATTTACAATGCCAGCATCCAAATGGGAGGATGCCCCATCAAAAATCAGCAAAATGTCTCCCGGTGGCTTATACTTGCCTAAGTGCTCCACTCATTTTATAAAAACATCAGTAGTCATTGATCCTTTTTCAGTCATGTTAATTACCGTCCCTGGGGGTATCTTCCCATTCTGGCTTTTGCCTTTTACCTTTAAATAAGATCATGGGAGGTATCACCTGGCCTACTGCATTTCCCCAAGCTACTATTGACACATTTTCAGCGTGCTCCTCCGATATCAAATGAACTCTTTTTGTTCCTTTACGTGCTAAAACCTGCTGCTGCTTGTGGAGGGTTAAACGACACCCTTTCTCATCGATGTTAAAAATACATTGTGGTCGGTCCATTATCTGCAGTTTAAGCATAATATACTGTAACTTTTTGAAATAATCATCTACGATGAAACGGTTGAGCTTAGCAGCTCGCGCTGCATTCGTAGACTGTGACCTACGACATGCTATATCAGGATGTCGCTTTAAAAACAATTTTGACCATTTTCTACCAGCAAGTCGATTTTGGTTGTTAAATGGCGCGTTGATATTGTTGGTTTCGCAATATGTAAACACAGACCGCCTTAAAATTTTCTATGTCAACGGCATTCCCACATCACAGAGCCGAAATATTCTTACACATAACTCTGATTCAGCTTCTGGAGTAAGATAAGTTTTCCTTCCCATCTTCTTTTTGGTGTCTACATCGGTTTTTACATAATCTCTAAGGGTGCGGCGTGGTAACTCTGTAGATGCTCTACGTATAGATATCCCCCTTTTTATTGCTGCCAAGGCTCTCTGCAACTGTTCCTGTAACCATAGTGACCGTTTTCTTGGCATAGCTATCTGTAATTAGATGCATTACTGAATAACCCAGATGCAATAAAATATGGTTCCAAATATCGCCCGGGCGTTATTTGGCATCTATAGAAAGGGCGATCTTAGGAACCTATCAAATGACTATGCTTTCAAATAAAACTGCCTAAGTATATTGGAATTAAACAGGCTATCACAAAAATAACTATCACAGTAGAAATTACAATACTTTGCAACCATAAGACCACATGCAGAATAAAATTATACTTACTTTTACACTTATAAATGCACGATATCCTTAACCTCGAAATTGATAGTTGCGTCATGCACCGTCGGACATTTGAAACTGACACGCCGTTACGCGTTCCAGAACAACTCAACTAATAATTCCTCTACTGCCCCATAGATAGCGCACCATAAGTCGTTAGTAAATAGAGGTAGCTGTATGTCACGCTATTTTTAGGTGTGTTTATGGACCTCGGGCGGTATTAGGCTACCGGGCGTTATTTGGTGAACTTACCTTATACATTTTTCAGAATATCAATGGACTAAATGATTCATAACTTGAATACTTCGTATAACTCGCACTCGAATAAATAAGTATCTACTTCAAAAATGATTGTTTTAAAAACGTCGGTCATGTTTTGACGCTTTGTTGCATCATGTATCTGCAAATTTCTAAAACATAAAAATGTTTGTCGCTTAACGAAAATACCAATACATAATTACCGAAATCGTTAGTTTAATTATTATACTTGTAAACATATTAATTAACAACATTTGGCAACAATATTAACAGCATAAAAACGTTTTATTGTGCTTGTGCGTTGAAAAAAAAATCTAATCGATAGCTTAAGTATCTTTTAAAAATATGACGATGTAAAGATTATTTTTTTAAAAGATTTTTTAAGGAATTTAAGATTTTTTGGAATACTTCATATTATTTCGCTATAAATAATCATACCCCATAAAAGGTCGTAAATCTCCATTATTTGTGTAGAACGGTTCCCTTAATTAAACCCATAGGTTTTAATTGTTTGTAACCTTTTTCGGTTTATCGCTTACCTATATCTCTGAAACATGCATCTTAGCGATAAAGCCGTTACAAAATTACAGCTGAGGAAAATTGCAGTCACAAGATTAATTTATTCGTTCTGAAAGATAAAAAGATAAAAGATACACTTGTAGATGATGTAATTTCCCTCAAGCATATATGTTAGTATTTTATCTTTAACTGTTTTTGAATCTATATTTAAATCCAGATTTTGCAGAATTTGAGATTTGGAATTCCATCTTCGTTCTAGTCGTATTATTCAATGTTATTTTTAATTTATTATCCGGAAAAAACGTTGATATTAGTAAGTATTTGATATTAGTAAGTAAGTATAGTTGATTCCATTTCTAAAACAAAAAACAGAAGGCAAAAAAAATATTTACCAAACAAGATGCACTCAAAAGTTATGATAGCAGATAAAAAAATACCTACAAAAGTAGCGACGATTATTATTGAACTCATAAATGGAGCTTATAGAAGAGATGTGCTGACCAATAGGTTTAAAGAAAATGTGACAGACGAGGGGTCAGTTTTCAGGATTATATTAGCAAATACCAAACAAAGACTGCGAAAATGTTTGTAACATCTGGGAATATGTCGGGATATAAAATGTTAGAATTTGTCAGACATGCGAAAATGCGGCCAGATAACACAAACTATCAACGTTTTTTTTCTCATATAGAAATAATAACTGCAGGAAACATCCAGACGGGAACCATACCTTTGGTAAAATGCGAACTATTACTGCTACAATAAACTAGACATTGTTTTCGGCGACCGTCTGGTTCATTAATATTTGGCAGATTCTGGTGCTCTATGTATAGTATAGTGTAGCGGCGATTAGAAAAGCAATACTGTTGCCGAAAGCTAGATTGAAAAAATGAAAGAAGGGAATATCAGCAGAAATTTTAGGAGCGCGTACTCAGTAAAATAAAAAATTGCGATTGTTAAATATTATTAAGATAGTCAACTGCAATAATTGCCCTTCTATAATTTATAATAAATAGTAAAATTTTTATGTTGTATATTTTGTTAATAAATAGTTGTTACAATGTTGTGTATTTTTAATAAAAGTTTTGCCTAAAAATAACGCCACAGCGTTTTGAATTTCCCTATGGTACTAGGCTTTTTTGGAATTTTGTTATAGTACTAGGATCATATTTAGTGTAAAGTAAGTTCATACTTTACTATAATTAAAAGACATTATTATATCATTATGACATACATGCAGATAAAATAATTTTCGGTTAAGGGTCTATATTACTTCATTAATTTTAATTAAGTAATTAAATTTTTGTAATAAGGAAGTAGTTAAATGAAGAATGAAGTTAGAAAATAGTATTCTGAAATTTTAGGCTTTTCTCCAGTACTAAAATTTATTGTTTACTCTCTCTTTACCATACCATGTATTACTTCAAGAACAAAGACCATCCGGTTCGTAGCGACCCGATAAAAAGAGAAGAAAATGCGATTACTTAAGCACAATTTATGAATGATTACCATCCACATTACGCCGAATCCTTCATATCGGTATGTAATTTGTCGTACATTACAATGAGAAAGTTTGTTTATAGATTGCAGGTGTATCTTTTAACGCTGGTTTTGAATTACACACTGAGTTTGAGGTTGTTTAAAAAATTAGTGTAATTATTATTTTCTGTTTTATTTATGCCCAATAAAAATCAATACTTCAAATAGCTTTAACCTATTTTGCAAGTGCTGTAATTACAAGGCGTTTAACATTCTTCCGACGGTAGGTTCTTCATGTTAAGTATCACTTTTTTAGTTAAATGCTATCTATTATATAGGTATGCACAGCAATTTATCATACAATTTCTTTTAACAAAATAAACTGGCCCACGAAGATGAGTCTGCATTTACATCGTAAGTAATTATGAAGTAATTATATTTATACAAAATTGGCAGTGGCGAATTGTGGGTTTTGGAATAGTTTTTTGTAAAAAATACTGAATTAGCTACCATAATTTTTTCCCGCGAAATTGTGAAAAAATTATGCTTGCGCTTGCAAAACATATACGGCATTTAGAAATTTTTGGTAACACTTTGTTGCAAACTAAATTTAAACGATGAGCTAAACAATGAACAGATTCTGCTTGTGGAGCCACTTTAATTTTTGTCTGAAAAAGTTTAAGCCAGTAGTTTGTGATTCGTGGGGAGGTCACTGTTTATGTGTTTTTGTGGTATTTATAACCGTGCACATACGACTGATGCCGGATACAATAACTCGCAAATTAACCCTCGTGAGATCTGGGCATGTACGACCCCACGAAAACTGAATATTACCGATATCTCACCCCCAGCGGTTAATTAAGGCGCGAAGCGATAAGCATGACTAAGCCTATGTAGGGAGAACATCAGGTAATTTGTCCTCTTATTTTTACATACGCGAAGTATTTGATGGGGGACACAGAGACCCCACAACACTATTAGTTGCTCATTTTTGTTTTCAGAAAAAAATGAAAAAAAAGCGTTTTCACAAGGAAATCGCTCTGGAAAATGCCCCAGGTGCATAGAGAAGAAAACTGCCTATATGCCTATATGCCCAGAATGTACAGAAAAAAATTACAAGGCTTGTAGTGAGCAATGAATATAATAGATCAATAAATCAAATGTGATTTTATCAAATATTATTCTTTACAATATGTTTTCAGTTCATTTGCAAGAATATGCTTTTAGTTTGGGTTTTTTTATAATCAATGGTTTATATTCCTAATAAAGGGTGTCTCAAAATTAACGCTAGATTTGAATTAAATAGAAAACACAGTTTTTAGTCTTTTGATTGTTATTTTTTTATTGAATCATAAAGTACATAGGATAGGGTTATTTATCGAATCGGGCAAATGGCTTCCACAGCTTTGCATACACATACGCAGTCGTTTGTCGAAATTTCCCATGACCATTCTGCATAAATGTGGCTAAATTTCGTTGATACAGAGTTGAATCTCCTCCTTTAATGCACGGGTGGTTGTGGGCCTGTTGACCTAGATCTGTGATTTCAAATAACCCCATAAAAAGAAATCTAATGGTGTTAAATCACACGATCTCGGGGGCCAATTCTGATCACCGAAACGAGAGACTACACGGCCTCGAAATGTCTTATGCAGTAATTGAATTGTTTCACGGGCTGTATGGCATGTGGCACCGTCTTGTTGAAACCACATATTGGCCACATCAATATCATCCAATTTCGGCAGAACTGTGTTATCATGTCGCGATATCGAGCACCAGTCACTGCTTGACCAGCCTCATTTTCAAAAAAAATATGGTCCAATTATGCCACCAGCCCACAATCCACACCAAACAGTGACACGTTGTGTATGCATTTGTTTTTCGACAATCACATGTGGGTTCTCAGAACCCCAAAAGCGGCAATTTTGGCGATTAACATCAAGGTGAAAATCAGCCATCAAGGTGAAAATGTGCTTCATCGCTTAGGATGCTGTTGCTCGAAAATCAGCATCCATGTGTTGAGAGGTTCAATAATCCATTCAACGAACTCTCTTCGCTGTACATGGTCAATTGAATTTTGTAAGACACAGATCTTTAGTGAGTATACGGTGTAGAGAGCTTCTTGAAACTTGCAATTCTTATCCACGACGCTGAATTGAGGTTCCTTGATTGTCACCGACACTCTCACGCACTGCTTCGATATTGACATTTGAACGGCTTGTTCTTGGACGACCAGTGTGTTTGGCGTCTCCAACGGATCCAGTCTCCCTGAATTTTTCAATTAATCTCTTCACAGTTGACGAAGTTAAAACACTATTCCGACCACATTTTGTATGAAATTTTCAAACTCCGGCCGCCAAGCTTTCATTATTTTTGAAATGTTGTTCAATAATGAAGACACGTAACGTTGTTCTATCGTGTAACGCTCCATTTTTACTAACCCTAAACTGTCAACTATCGAATTGTTTTTGGTTTAGGGTTAATAAAGTATATTTTTGCAAAAATAAGTAGTTTTATTCAATATGTATTAGCATAGATTAATCTATGGTATTAGGTAACAATTTTAACATTAGGCAGCATATTAAAATGTTTTATTTTGTTATTTGTGGTTATACATTATATGTGTCGAAATACAATAAATACCCCATTGTCCAATTTGCAAGATAATATAAGATAAAAATCTACTTACCTATATTAGCATTAGTCCCCAGTGTCGATTGAGAAGCATCGCCTAGGCTACTATTGAAGCCACCTTCCACCTTTGAGTAAATTATTTTTGTGTTCGCTTAACCTGATTTCTCTACATGTACGCAAGCTTATTAGTCGTGTTTTTCAGAGCTTCTTCACTTTAATTTCCTGATCACGTCTGAGTCTACACTAGGCTTATTGGTTTATTGGTATTGGTACTAGCTATATTGTTTTACAAATTTAACGTGTTGGTGTGTATAACCCCAGATTTGGGGGTATCTATATGATTTGGGGATATTTGCGCTATGCAATTTTTAAAATAAAAGTATATGTTAGATACTTTGTTTATTATTTTTGCACTAATTACAGTTGGATTACCTAGGTTATACCTAGTATAGTTGGGAACAATCTCAGGGTTAATTAGTAAGATCAGTACCCACCATACGAATCTACTAGTTTAGTTCGTTTCTTTAATTAAGCTGAGCTAGCTTAGGCAAGCTTTTGTTGTCCACGTAAATGCTACGAGATTGTACTCAGAGGGTAAAAAACTCCATAAATCACCGATTTAGTTGCACGTTTTCATTAAATTTTATATTGTACAAACGACTAGTTCCTTTTAATGCATGGGCAATGATATTCAGATTTATGTTAAGCTGTTTGAAACTTACTGCACAGTTTAGTTCAGGTCTTGGCAACCTTTGCTTAGCTAAGGGCGTAATTTCGGGACTTAATAAGGTCGCGGGCCATAGGCAAGAAATAAGTAGGTAGTACTGAATAAAAAAGGCACAGAAATTTACACTTTTTTCATTTATTAATTATAATAGCATAATCAAACATATAAGAAGCAGATTAATAGAAAAAGATAGAAAAATCAAATGAAAATTAATGAGATACCGTCATTTGGGGTGGAATTGATCAAAAAAATATATTTTTGTTCTTTTTTTCATAAATAACAATGAATTAGTGAACAAAAATATTTAGGCATGCAGAAAATAGTAATACGAATAGAATTGTAAAATATTATTACTCTATATTTTCAAATATAGCCTGCATACAGCAAAAAAGTCGTGAACAATCTCATACATACTTTGGGGTGAGATTGTTCACACCCATTTCAATGCATAAGATCCAAGCAGGTGAAGGCCAAAACAATCAATTTGGCCCATACTGCTCTATGCTAAATACTTTAAAAGTTATTAAACTTTTTAATGTTCGGGGTGACTTTGATGAGTGAGGATGGGATTGATCAGCAGATTTTAATGATCGTAACCATAAACATAACCATTTTTTTTCAAGACAAATTAATTCATTACATTAATTAATTAATGAATGAATGACAAATTAATCATTACAAACTCTTTATTTGTAAACAACAGCAATATTATCTCTTGCCAATGTTATCTCAACTATAATATTATATCTTGTTAGATAGTATAATAGTATCTTGTTAGATATATGTTAATATTATAAATTAAAATTAATACTCTGATAATAAGAAACACTAGATACAAAGCTTATTACATTTCAAATACATCAACCACTTTTTCGAAACTGTATCTTACTGAACCATCAACATTGTTTATTGAGGGATCTGCTAAAATCGCTAATATATCAGAGATATCTGACACAAATTCATCATCCTTTTGAACAGTGAATACTTTTTTAGTTTTATCCAATGACTTCATGCCCAATAA
Organism: Tetropium fuscum; assembly: GCA_964058915.1. Classification (NCBI taxonomy): domain Eukaryota; kingdom Metazoa; phylum Arthropoda; class Insecta; order Coleoptera; family Cerambycidae; genus Tetropium; species Tetropium fuscum. Next base: position 27,969 of record CAXKVY010000649.1, read on the forward strand.
ATCAACTTCTTTAGTTCCTTCTTCATTATGTCATTTTCTATACAATAGCTGCATAACGGTATATCGTTTTTTTCTAGATCCTCCATAAATCTGCCAATACGAATTTTCCAGCTACAACTTCATGGTTTTGTGGTTCATAATATTCCGTTTCTGCATGAACATCATCATTTTCGTCTTCTAAAGGATCTTCGTCGGAATTGTAAGCGGCTCATTTACATCAGAATCACTAGAATCTTCGTCATTACCTGCTGTAACGCTTTTTCCAGCTTCTACAGATAATTTTGTCCTTTTAATATTCTTCCTCGTAGGGGTGGTCGTAAATCGTTGTTCATGTAAATAATTTACAAGAATGTTGTTTACAGAACCATTGATATCAACGTTTGGGTCTTCAGTTGGTATTTTCTGCAGAACTCGTTCAGGATTAAGAGGGCTAATTCCTGTCGCTTGAAACGCACTTAATAAATCTTTCTTTATTGCATTTTCGGACTTATTATTCATTTCAACCAAGTTGGAAGCTAATAAATGGGGGAAATCTTTCTTGTCAATGGAAGTCTGTTGTGGATTAGTTTTTTCCAATTTATTAATACCGATCGCCAAGCTATTTTAAATGGCCGAAAAGAACCTACATCAAGAGGTTGAGTGAGATTGAGTATTTCTAATTAACGGGTACAGCGAGTTTTAACAAACAATAGTTAAAAAACTGACCACATTTATCATATACGTGGGGGAGATTGGTCAACGTATATTATCAATCTCACCCCATACATATGATCAATCTGACCCGACGCAATATAAAGTTAACTTTTGTGGAACGTATTGAACCAATTGTTTCTAACCAGACATGTGAAGGTCGCGAAGCATGAACAACTGTGTATATATCACTGAAATAAAAAAATCTGATTGGATTTATAACTTACTAGATAAAGTTCTAAACTAAAAAAGTCTAAACTAAACTTCTAAAAAAAGTCTTCTAAACTAAAGTATTATCATATGCATATTCTGATGGTATTAAATGATAAATTAAAGAATCAACCCTGGGAGTTCCTATGGACTAAGGACCATATTCAGAATGGGAGCCCATCGGATCAGTCACTTTTTTTACCCTGAGGGTGGATGGCAAACTACATTATTCTGAAATAATTTGTAATATTCTTCAATCATAATAATAGCTAGATTGTATGAATGAGATTGATATCATATTATGACGAAAGTCCACACTGCAATAATAACAAAGCCACAAATCCATAATTCTGCAATAATAAGGTTATAATTCATTTAATCGACGTTGTGGTTTCTTCAATTTTTTCTTGTGGTCTTTATCTCTGAGCACGCGATTACGCAACAAATTATTAAATATTTTTTAACTAAAAAATAGCAATTTTTAATACAAAAAACATTCTTTGTTCCAGTCCTTGTGTTTCTAGCAGTAATCCCATTAGACAATGCTACTGGAATTTCGATCGGAATGGATTTTTTCTGTTCAAGGCTCTTCTATTGAATTGCACTGTTGCGAATGTGGTATAATCTCGGGTTTACTAAGGTTACGCTTGCATAATGAGAAAGTGAAACATGATATAATAAATGACTCTTTAGGGATTCTTGGTATTTTAAAATTACTGTAATTCCCAAATATATTTCAAACAATAATTAGCCATATAAAGGTGAAATGTTAAACTATAACAAAATCAATTTAACTAGAAGTTGGGCAAAATTTATCAAAGAAATCATACTGTTTATCAAATAAGCTATTTCCCTCGCTATTTCCACAATTGTTGGGCTATCCAAATAAAATTTTATAGCAACAATGTACGTTGAAAAAGACTAATTTCGATCTATTCGATTTTTTCGATATTCGATTTCGACAGAAGTGCACTCAACTTTGGAATTTTAAATAGAATACTCTATATATCATGGCATTTTTGGAATATTCAGAAAATTCTGAGTACGACAGAGCAATTCTGGTGATTTTTTAAGCTGACTTGATTTTTTTAGAGACAATTTCATTTTTTAATCTAGTGCCATGATTAGTTTAATTTTGTTCAAATGGGCTGGTCTACTCCCAAAAAATTTGATAGACAAAAAATATAAAAATGACATCTTGGCGTGCGTTCAAATATGACCAAATCACTTTTTGTTCATTTCGACCATTTTCCGAAAAGATATAATGGTAAACCGATACCATAAAATAATATATTTTGTATGGGATCCATTGATGTGTCCATCCTTAATATGCAAATTGACTTAGTTTGCAAATGGACTTTTCTTCTGATCACACCTTAACCATATTGAGATTCAGTTAAGTTCACTCGATTTCGGAGGTAAATGAGAGTGACTCATACCCGCCGCCTTGGTCTTCCGCGGTTAAAACAAAGACGCTGTCTGCGTCGTGGCAAATAAAACGCTATGTGAGTCACTCTCATGTGTTTCCGAAACTGAGTATAGTATCATGGAGATCATGGTGATATTCTTTCTAGAATTTAGAAGAAAATTAATAGTATACCAAGTCATTACCCTCAAAAACTCTTTGCTAGTTCTTGTGATCAAAAAAGCTTAGTCGGAATGGGTTATATAAATCAAGATTTCGTTGTTTTTGTTTCGTCAGTCACGCAATGATCACATATAGTGTTGTCGTTTGATATACAAACTAGAGCAAAAAAAATGTGCGGCATTTTACAAAGCAAACCCGTACCAATTACTACAGAAGCGGTAAATAACATCATTATGCAATACAAAAGGATAGTGTAAAATTGTATACCGCCATAATTTCTTGTGAATGGAACTAGGGTCTCCAGTCCGCGGCTTACTATATCGGTCGCTCATCAACTCATATAAATCCGATTTTCCTTCTCGCTTACTTAGAAGACACCTGCATGAACAAGCCTCAGTGGCGTATCATCATGCGCAACCAAGATGAAGTGACTTCAAAAGATGTCTCATTATGTCAAATTTATACATGTACCAAACTTTAATACAAAAAATTATTTAGTTTTGAATGTATTTAAAATATATTGAAACAATTTTGCAACAACTTAGTGCACAATTTAGCCAATAACAATTTAAAATATAAGAAAGAAATTAAATTGCTATTGCCCAGAAAGGAACACGAGGAGGTAAGAATGCCCCTTGTCACGATAGAACGTGGTTAGTTTACTTATTATTAGTACAGGTAATACTGTTAGTAAAATTTATAACAAATTAACTCACCAATTTGCGGTATATGTTATTATGTGCACATATAGTTACACTCATATTGGTATTTTTCACAAAACTCTTCACAAAAACTCACATCAGAAATTCATATCACTATTCACTATCTGAAAATAAGTCACTTTCACTACTGTCTTCATTTACATTTATTATGACTGGTTTAACGGGAGTATCCGGAGTATCCATCATAATATCGAGATCCCACATTCTTGATTCCACCTTCTTCACATGGTCTATATATTTTATCCAGTTAACGCATTTACTTCTTTGATTACACCATTGAGAAGTTTGTCCACATCAACTAACTTAAATGTTGTGTTTTCTCTAGCAAATTTCCCTTTTATTTGCGCCCAAATAAGCTCAATTGGGTTCAGTTCACAGTGATATGGAGGCAATTGAATTACCTCCATTCCTCTTGCTTTGATCATTTCATCCACTACATGCTTCTTGAAAGCTGGAAAATATTGCCTTGCCAGTGTTAACAATTCAGCTTTAAGTACTGAATCAGCGTGTTCAATAATTCTTGTTTTTTTATTTTATTTGCTATATTGGGATAATTGCGCGCGCCACTGAGCACCGCTTTCCATTAGTTTGCATGTCAAACGAAAGCAGTATAGGTAATGTATAGCTTTACTCCATACTCAATAGGAATCCTGTATGTTTACGCATTTACCAAATGCCTTAGGACCAATTACGTATACGGATATATCAATCTTTTAAAAGCCGTTTTGTGCGTTTTAAATTAATTTATTAAAAGTAAGTATTGTGAACAATATTTTGTAGAAATGTTGTAGTTAGTTGGCTGCAGATAGATTTGTGTGAAAAATATTGGTTATTTTATAAAAATATATTTTTTAAGTGTGTTTATGTTGTTTAACTTGTTTAAGTATACGACCTATTGTAATTAATATATGTTTGATGTGGTTTAAGATGTATTTGAATTTTCAAATTATGTTTGTAGTTTAATACGTCCTATTGCGCAAGTTACATTCTGTGGTTTACGACATAGTTCTAATGAAGTATTATTATTTTATATGACAGGACGAGCAGCAAAAATTATAGCAATGGCTCTTAAAACAAATAATAAAGCAAATATAAATAATCTAAACATTAATGTGCCGTATGAAATTTTAGTAGAAAATACAGATAATTACTACTTAAATATTATTATGATAGATAAAGAAAATCTTTCGCAAAGCCAGCAAAATTTTGGCTTTGAAAATAAATGCTATGCCGAAAAACCACATGAAATAATATTTCATCCAAATGAAATTTCCAATGATATGTAGATCGCGTGAAATAAAATTTCCCCTAATAATTCAGCCGTAGACGAATTATATGAGGAAGATGCGGATAACAAGTCTGACATAGAAAAAGAGTCCAAAAGCAGCTTGAATGTTACCAAAAACAAAAGAAATAAAAATATGTCTTTAAAACAAACAGGGACAGACAGGGTTACACTCATTAATGTACAAAATATCTATAACTTAAATTTAAAATAACAAGTCGTATTCACCAGACAGGCATATGGGTAATAAGTCGTATGCCACCCCATAACTTGGTTCTTAATTTTCGTGGGAAAAATATAAGTAACAATGAAAAAAACAAACAATAATCAAGTATAAACCACTAGATGATTTTAAAATAGGTTCAAATTTAAAAGAAAACGTTTGGTCGTCGTCCTGTAAGATCGTTTTTTGGGATACGGCCTTAGACGGCTATTATAACATGTCATGGGAATCGTAAATGGACATCATGTTTGTGTAAATAAAACATATTGAGATTCACTTAGTAGCATCATGGAGATCATGGTAATATTCGTTCTAGAATTTAGAAGCCAATTAATAGCTAAGCAATTACCTCAAAGAACTCTTCGCCAGTTCTTGTGATAAACAAAACTTAATCGGAATGGGTTATATAACAAGACGTTGTTTTTGTTTCATCAGTCACGCAATGACGATCTATGTATAGTTTAACTCCATAGTCAATAGGTATCCTCTATGTTTACACATTTACCCAATCCCATAGGATCAATTATGCATACGGATATGTCAATCTTTTAAAACCCATTATGGACATTATTGAACTTCAATTTCACATATTATGTAATTACCTTAGATGGCTATTATGATAAAAAGTCAAAAGAATCGTAAATGGACATCATGTGTAATGATAATCACTCTTCAGCATCTTGATGTACATCTTATGGCCCATTTCAAGTAAAAAATGCGAATGTCACTGATCAGCATCTAAACTGAGGATTGCAAAAAGTGATTCATCGTCTAAAACTTATTCATTCGCATTGTATCGAATTAATAACTTGTTTATTTAAATGAATTAGTAATACGGTGACTAAGAGAGAAGATCGTGGGGTCAAAATGTCAATATCTTCCAATATTCCAATCGCTGAGCCATACATGTAATTTACAGAAAACCATAAAGACGCGTGACAGTGCCTTGCACATTCAATCTAGTAAGCCTCTGGGGCACATTATGTGATTTAGGAGTCAGAATGATCGATACTCAGTTTTTTTAAGCGCATGCTCAGGCATCGGTGTAAGAAATGGCGGTACGAAAGCAACGCGCAAGGCCTCGCAGGAAAAGTTCAAGTCATAGGTCCTGTAGGGTAATGAATATTTATCGTGGAAATAGCATACGGCGATTGCGCAGGATCGGATTATTGGATTCCTGCGATATACAAAATGGGATATTCGTGCATGCGTTTGAGCAATAAAAGATTTGTGTGTGTGCTTTAGCCATAGTTAAATGCTGATTGCCATTGCATTGCAAAAGTAACGCACGTCTCGGCAACAATATTAATAATTCTCAAAATATGGGGAATAAACGTGTTATGTGAATGGACACAGAAATGAATATCATGAACTTGTCAAAATAAGATGAAAAACGCCATGTTTTTCATGGATTTCATTTCATTAAATAGGATAGATCAACAGCTAAATTATATTTAAAAACCTGGGGGAAATAATAGATTTTTGAAAAATGGGGAGGGCTGAAACGTTTGATGTTTGACTAAGTTTCCACGAACACCAAAACAACTTCGCTCGCCGCATAATTAAACAACTAAGTTGGTATGATCAGAAGAAGATTAAAACTAATACTAAGCTAAGAAACTACCCTATGTATAGCCAAAATATTTTCATGGTTCAGTGAACCGTGACGAAACATGACACCGTTCAGTGAACTGTAATCAAGTAACATGAATAGTGGACTATACGGGATAGATACTTTGTCAGTATTCATACTATTTCTACATTTTTCAATTTCTATGCTCTTAAATTCATACAACTACCTGCTATTGGCCATATTTCTAACTATTCTTAAGTTATAATTATCAATTTTCTATTGTTCTCAAAAGCATGTTGAGCAACACTATAAACTTGTTGTTTTTCCATATTTTAGATGAACCACATGCTCTATAAACCCAGTTTTAATTGATTGTCCCGTTTGCCCAACATATTTATGATTACAATCATTACAACTAATTTCTTAAATTCCTTACCTTTTATTTGTATCAATTTTATCCTCTCTGTTGCATAAAAATTGTTGTAATTTATTATCCGATGATTGAATGACTATTATACCCACGTCTCTAAAGACCTTACTTAACACGTTGAACCCCAGTGTCCAGTATACTGGACGTACGGATCCGTCTCTGTGGCCCGCGTCCAGTAAACTATCCAATGATTAAACATTAATACGCTGATTTATTTTGTTGTAGAGTTGAAAATATTACCTTCTAAAAAAACTATGGTCAACTGTCCTAGACTCACTCTTTTTGTTTTTTTCAGTGGATAATAAATCTCATTATCCTACCGTTAAAGCAGAAGATTTGTGATCAATAACTTCATCAGGGATTTTCTCATTTTTTCAGTGTTCCTCATCTTTGGTCGAAGGGTATCATAATATACTTCAAAAACAACCATAATACGTGTTGACTTCAAAATTTTTCAAAATATAGGAATCGTACAAATCTGCAATTTGCTCGAAGGTAGCTAGCCAGATTAACGGAGGATCCCATAACTTTTAAATGAATTTTTTTTTGCTATTTGTTTTTGTTTATTATTTATTGCCGCCAATAACCACAAATTATACAAAAATAGTATGAAAAATTGTTTTTATTTTTTGCCCCTTTTTTGTGATTTTTTCGTTATTGATCTAATGAAACTTATTATTGTACTTTTTTTTATTTTTATTTTTTTTTTATTATATTTTTTGATTATATTTTTTATATTTTATTTCTTTACGGATTTGCTGCGGTTCTTGGCGTGTATCGATACCGCACTGGCGAAGGGGGTTGTATACACTGTTTCTACGACAATAAGGGTCTTTGAAATGCTTAAAAACGCGCCTTTTCTCTTAGCAGGATCTATTAGCAGGAGCTTCGATTAAGGGGTACAGGTGACCTAGCTCGTTGCTAGGCGATAATCGACTGAGCGTTGCTAAAACGGCGAAACGGCCTTCTTGAACCGCCATCTTGGATATTTATTTCGAAGATATAGATAGACTAGCTACAGATATAACTACAGAAGTTTTTTAGGGCTTTAAAAAAATAGGTAACGAACTATGCAGGGTTTTAAAGTAGAACACATAGATGAAACTGTATATAAATTAAACAGCCAATTGTTGTTTATAACAAAATGGCGTTCGAAAAACTGTTACAAAATGCAAAAAAAATTGTTCTTTGAGTTTCTAGCAATAACTGCAAGTACAATCGTTTTGACTACAATACCAAAGTTGTAGTGAATTGAAGAACCTACAAAATGAGCTTCACCGGAGCTCCCTGGCTGCATTTTCAGCCGAGAAAAACGGGGAAACTCGCGAAAAAGGAGCGTTTCATTAAAAAATCGTAACTTTTACAATTTTTAAGCTACGGCGTCCGCGTTGCACGTAAGAGTAACTTAAAACATGTAAATTATTTGTAAAAAAAACCCTGAATCTATCGGGAGGATAGTTTTGCTAAAATGCTAATTAATTTTTTTATAAAACCCCATTTTCGCGGGTTTTCCTGTTTTTGTCGGATGAAAATGCAGCTAGAGAATTTTGGTAGAGCTCATTTCGTAGGTTCTTGAATTCTCTACAACTTTTGTATTGTAGTAAAAACTATTTCAATTGTAGTTATTGCTAGAAACTTAAATTACACTCGATTTTTTGCCGTATTTTTACAGTTTTTCACCATTTTTTTACAAAACATTTTGTTATATTGGCTGTTAATTTACAAACGGTAACAACAATTGGCTGTTAATTTACATACGGTTTTATCTATGTATTAAACTTTAAGACTATGCACAGTTCGTTATTTAATATGTAATGTCCTTAAAAATCTCTGTGTAGCTTGGCCTAATAAATAAAATGTGATCTGCCACCCGAAAAGCCCTGAGATACAGATTTTGTGTCGAATCGAACCATAACTCGCAAATTTCCTCAACCATTTTAAAAATTTAGCAGCTTTTTACTTCTGGCTTGACTATGAAACATCACAAAATATAGAAAATAGTAAAACTAAAAGAAATATCGAAAATAGCATGCAATTGCCAGATAATTCGCCTGCTCGAGATCAATTTTCAAGCCAGATGGCAAAAAAACCAGTCGAGTTACCGTAGTTACGACATCTATTAAGGACTAGCGGTAACAGGGGACATCATTTTTCTTCACTGCATATTTTCGACAATTATATTTTACAATATTATGCAGTAGCACCTCCCGCGGATATTTGTGCACGGAAGATGTGATATTTGTGCACTTCGATTCTAAAATACTGCACTTAAAAACTGAAAAACAATTCGTTGAAGATAATAAATGTATAATGGTCGTGAACAATACATGGCATTCAATTATACACTCGGGCGACTGGCGCTACGAGCCTTCACCATGCGTGAATAATGGCTATAATTATTATTTCTGGTTGAAGAATATACAGAATTAGAAGAATATATAGAAGAATGAAGAATATATAGAATTATTTAAAAGTAATTGAAGTAACAAATTCACGAAATTTTCAAAGCATTGCTGATTATTAAAAATAGATAATTGGTATGCATGTAGTAAAAACAGTGATATAAGGAAGTTGTCATATGCAAATTCCGTATTTCAGAATACACTCTCATATAGTAAATTTTACAATAAAAAAGTGATCCATCCTGAATAAATTCATATATTACCATGCTAACGCAACTTAATTATGCATAATAGCCATTTGAGCATCCTTTACATTTGGGTATGTTTAGAAAACAATGCAGAAGAAATGCTAGATGAATAAATACTACGAAATATTTGTTTTTGAAATCTCGAACTAATGCATAATGAAATAAATTACAACTGGTATTTTCATATATTTTACATCTTGCCGAAAACAGTTAAAGTAGCGGGCAGCATAATATCTATAAACAATAAATATCAATTGTCACCAAATGCCTTTTTTACACTGATATTTATTATTATAATAATTTTATTTATTTATTTTGTAACTGAAAGTCAAGTTTATTATAAGTCATAAACTTATTGCAACTACCAGATTTTTTACCAGTCAAAATATATATTTTATTTATGCAAAAACTAAATGGACGAAATACAAATTTCAAACAATTTTCTTACCTTCATGTAAGTCACAGTATATAATAAAATTTTGCGTTAAATTTTTGAGTTAAATTCTTAAACTTTGTTGCTTTAAATTGATTCACCCCATTTTTTTCCATTTTTGAATTCCTCGGCAATATTAAAGGTAATATTTCTAATACAAACCTATCTTGATTCTCAACTGTTTTTGAGTTATTGTGATTTTTTTTTTAATTTCTTGCATTCGCAATTCTCCTTTTATTGTGGTTATCTTCAAAATTAAACAATTATAAACTAATGATTTTTTGACATCTCCTTATTATTCTAAAGGGTCAGAAGAAGTTTGGAAAATAAATAAAAATCAAGTCAAAGCATCTCTTTAATATCAGAAATTTAAAAACAAAAACAAAGTATCACCTCAAATTTTTTTATATCTACATTTATCGTTCAGTCCTTAGTAAGTAGTACTATGCTTCTAATACTTCTAATGCTTCTAAAATATTCTAAAATAGGTATATTGAGAAAATTGAAAAAACTGATTTAAAACATTTTTTTTTATTATACAAATGTTTTTATTTAATTATTTTATCGCAAGAAGCAAATTTAATAGAGAAGAATGCGCGGGATAATCACTTTTGGTCGACAAACAATCTGCACCTAAAGCGTGAACGCAAGTTGCAACAAAAATTTCAAATTAATGTGTTATATTTTCTAAAGGAAGACAAATTGTTTCACGATGTACCGGGAAAATTAAATAGGGAAGAACTTTTACCCAGGCAACAGTGCTAAACTTTAAAATTCCGTATTTATAAAATACCAGTGCAGACTATTGAACATTGACAGGAACGAATATCTACAGCAATAGGAGATATTCGTCTTGAACAAATCGTCGAAGCTGTTTTGTCCATCGAGAAAATAATATGAAATTTCGCGAAGCAAAAGTACAACAATTCAAACATCTGTAATTATTTTTTGAGGTTTAGAATTTTATTTCTTGGGTTAATAAATGGAGACATTTGTAAAATAAAAAAAATAACTCGGTTTTATACAATTTTCTTAGTAGATATCAATTAATAGATATCAGAAGAATAGTACATCATACTTTTATTACTAAGAACTGAACGATGAATGTAAAGATATATAAAAAATATAGCGTGCCCTATAAAAGTTTTTTTGTTTTTAATTTTGAAATTGAAGAGATTATGCTTTTGACAATTTTTAATTTCAAAAACCGACTGATGGATTACCCTTTAATATGTTAAAGAGGTGTCAAAAAATGTCAATCATGTCAAAATCATAATTTATATCATTTAGTATTGAAGATAACCACTTTAAAGGGAGATAAATCCAAGAAATTTAAAAAAAACATAACAAAAACAGTTGTGAATCAAGATAGGATTTTATTAGTAATATTACCTTTAATATTGATGAGGAATTTAATAAGGGAAAATATGGGGTTGTTTCATTTAAATTAACATAAGTTTAACAATTTTACTCACACAAATTGTCACACAAAAACAGTTGAGTATCAAGATGGGTTGTGTTTTCATATTCACCCTTAATTCATGAAGAATCCGAAAACGTAAAAAACGGGGTGGGGCTATTTGAAATAAAAAATTGTATGTCAATTTCCGGTATAACCGGAAGTGATAGAACTTCTAAAATATTTTATAATGATAGATCTTTTACAGAAACCCAACCAACTCTCAGAATCTCAAGGCGATATTCGAATTCAGTTCGGATATTCGCCTGGTGGTAAAATAAGGTGTGGTATTTAGTAAAAAAAGGAGGTCAATATATACAGGGTGATTTTTTTCAACCTACCCCCTGAAAGTGGTCAGCCTGTATATTTTGATTATCCTCCTTTTTTTACTAGTTACCACATTTTATTTTCCCACTGTTCTTTGAAAAGGATGGTGATTATCGAAAAAACTATTGACAATACAAAAAAATTATTATAAAAATATACTTGATATTACCTAATTAAAGTTATACTATAGGAAGGTAAAAAAAGTACTTTTAAAAAAAATGTTTCCAGAGTATCTGGGTTAAACGTAACTGCATTGGAAGATTCGTGAATTAATATTTATTGCGTTTAGTATTTAGTTCTTGTCAAATGTCAAAATAATTTTGATATAGAATGGATATAATTTTAAAAACGAGCTTCACAAGGATTACCATTCATCTTAATTTTGATATAGAATGGATATAATTTTAAAAACGAGCTTCAGAAGGATTACCATTCATAAATTTAATGGAATGTCGGATCAGGAAAGGAAAAAACTAGCTTTAAAAAAAGGAAACTTCAAAAAATTATCTCAATTTTTGACGTTTCATTATAGTCCGCTGGGTCATCCTAACAGCCGTGGGCTATAAAAAGATAGTTACGACAAAATTTGGTTATAATGGTCATATTATAATATCATCGTGCATAAACTAATAAATTATTTGATTATTTATAGATCGATGAGAACCGACATGTTATCCGGCAAAGCTAAACAATTTTTTTACACTATCGGTCGTCAATATTTACAATTTGTGGACAGGTCCATAAAAGCGCTTATAAAGTTGGATACGAATAATTCCCTTTTTAGCCACTGGGGGCGCCACATTCGAAAAACAAAACTCCGCCCACTTATACACATAGCCCATAAAGGGAAATTAGATTTCTCCTACTAAATTTCTCATGAACCTCGCGAACCTCACGAACTAAAATGTTTCCTCCGCAAATAAGCATGAAATGGAAATAAGTATCGAACTGTTGCATTACATGAAGCATTAATACCATTATATGATATATCAAACAATGAAACGTGCATTGTTCTCCTCCATAGGCAAATAAAAGGAAATGCTATATTATTAAGTCCATTCTGAGAATTTAACAATCGTACATTTTGACACCTACGCTATGTTGGCGCCCAGAGATATGTAACCTATTGTGGTAATAGCGAGGATTGTGTAACACCCCTATATATGAACCTTTCATTATATTAAACCGAAACGGACAGACGCAATATATGTTATTAAGGAAAGCTATTGAAATAGTAAATATCTAGGAAAATTTAACCAAAGCTGCAAATCAGCGGCTGTATCTAAAGGAAGTGTGGGTACATATAAATTGCGTCCACATGTTCGAAATCATGATTTTTGTGAATATAATAGTAACAATTTATAATATTAGTCCAGCCTGTGAGCTGGGAGACCCAGTTTCCATGGAATGAAAAAAAATTTGAATCATATTCTGGTCATTCGTGACTCTTTACTAACACCTGCCAAACCCCCCGCAGATCACCCCTATACTGCAAATGGCGGGTATCATTCTCATCCTCATTTTTAGACTAAAATTTAATTTTTAAAAAATTACAATTAAACGTCGAAAATATGTCGTAGGTTTTTGGGGTGCTGATCATGAATCTGATATCATTTCCCCGGAAAATTCATGCCACGGCCGGGAAAACGGGAAAATTTGGATATTTTTGCGCAATTTGACTCATTTTCACACGATTTGCATTTTCTACGTTATCAAGGTTACCAGTCTCGTATTCTGATTACGAATAACGAAAAACACCACGAAAAATCCCGGACAACTAAGGAAAACCTGGAAAGAATTGTTTTTTATTTTATAGAGTAGATAAAATCTTTTTAGGTTTTTTGTATGTCATTTAAAAAAAGAATTATTATCATTCAAAGAATGAGGGGTATTTTATAGTATAAGGGTAATCTGGGGAGGGGGGGGGCGGAGGGGTGCCAGGTTGGTTCACAAGTGACCTTAAAGGTTCATAGAATATGATCGTCTGCTAAAAACTTAGTCGGCCTAATTCCCCAGCTCATAGACAGGAAGGACTATATGCCAATAGGGAACATGAATGAAATTTAATATCGGTGAAATTGAGTTCTAACCCCCTTATAATTATACACTTCAGCACTAGTTTTATTTCTACTCCTAGACTTTAATTATAAAATTAGACATTCCGTACCTCCTATACATTAATGAGACATATTAAGATACAAATTTTCCATCAAGATACAAGTTTATAACCAATAGAAATGCGACAAACAACAATATTCTGTCAATATCTACTATTGCCTTGAACATGACAGACTAATACATATAAATATTGACAAGATAGTGTAAACATAGTGTAAACATAGTGTAAACATAGTGTAAACATAGTGTAAACATAGTGTAAACATAGTGTAAACATAGTGTAAACATAGTGTAAACATAGTGTAAACATAGTGTAAACATAGTGTAAACATAGTGTAAACATAGTGTAAACATAGTGTAAACATAGTGTAAACATAGTGTAAACATAGTGTAAACATAGTGTAAATATAGTGTAAACATAGTGATACTGAAAGTGAAATTAGCTGCACAAATTAAGATATGTAAATGATTTTAAATCAACTATTTCAGTCACAATTAAAGATATTAAAACAAAAACAACCCGAAAATTCACAGTTACAAGAAAGTATTATGAAATATTGAATTACATAATATTCGTACAAAAAATTATGCAAGCATCCTTTTTTATCAACTACATAAACGGAAAATGCACCGTACAAAACGTGGGAATAAACAAATTTGGAAATTTAGAAAGTTTAGTTTCATTAGTAAAGAAATTGCTACTTATTTAAATCTTACAGATCCTAAGTTGTATAAAAGACACTGTTTTCGCCGCAGTTCGGCTACAGTTTTGATTGATGCTGATGGTGATATAACTTCACTGAAACGCGACGGTGCCGGTGGATGAAAATCCACCAACACAGTTACAAAACTGCCAGTATACATTTTACCACATATACATTTTAATAACTGTACCATCAAAAATGTAACAATAAATAAAAAAATAGTAACTCTTATTTGTAAAACCTTGATTTTCTGATATTTCTGCGTTCTATTTATAATAGTTACCATAATATTTCCTAATGTTTATTATGACTATGTTTAGCAGGTTTTTGTTATGTTCGTAGAAAAAATAGTGTATGCAACTCACGTTTAGCGGCTATTAAGAGACTCATATTTAATTAGACTTAAAGGCGCGTACAGATTTGTACCACGTCGCGAAACGAACCTCGTCGCGAACCGAACCTCGTCGCGTACCACGTCGCGAACTTCATCGCGCTACCGCGTAACGCCACGCCGCACAGAGGTCACTTTTTAAATTATAGGTGGAAAAAAATCTCGAGAATATTTGTCAAATTATATAATTTCTGTGGTCTTATTAAAAAAGAAACATTATATGAAACCATTTTTACGTAAAAATCGTGATACCTTATACACCGCTGCTATGACAATAAACAAAAGTCTGTAAAATATTCAATATGAGCGGTTTGTCAGTTCAGTGACATTTATTAGTGAATTTGCACTGTTCGTTATAGCAATCCTGTTAAGATTTTGCAAATTGTGATTGTACAGTATACAAACTAAAGGTAAGTATTTATTTTATATAAAACAATATTGTTTCTGAAAACATGTACATACAAAAATTATGCTATAACAAAATTGCCATAAAATAATCATATTTGCCCAAAAAAAATAATTTAAAGGGCTGCAGATTATGGTGTTTATGCATGTTTGTTCCGATAGCGTTTTTTATCGTTAATCCGTTTCATTACGTTTCGAGTTATGCCAAATTTGGCTGCCAAGAATCGCCAAGAGTTGAAAAAAACTTTTACTCACAATCGGTTAGTAATTTATGGATTTCTAACCTTTGAAGTAATCGGGAAGCGACTTATTACTTACTTTACTTTCCCAGCTAGCCGGGAAAGTACTTTCCCGGCTAGCATCTGTCACTTTTCTTACCTGGAAATGTCAATGTCATTTTTGATTAAAAGATGGTTTAGAAAGAATAGAATCCACTCAACATTTATTTAATTCAGAAACAACAACAACAATAACAAAAAGAAAACTATTTGGAATTATAAATATTAATAGTTACATTGGAATTATGATTACTATTAACGGTTAAAGTAAGACCGTGTTGCTCAAAATTATGAGTTTCAGAAATAGATGAAGACGCCGACGTTTCTGGATTTTCTACATGAGACAACATATTAGCAATTTTTATTTGTCCATGTAATGAATTCTCCACATATCCCTCTGCTACGGTGTTGGATTTCCAACCCCCCAACTTTTTCAACTGTAGGATGTCTCCACCTGTATTTGCTAATAATGTTGCTGAAGTACGTCTAAAACAATGTCCTGTAAACCTGTTAACATTTTCCAGCTTTAAATAAGTTGCTATTTTTTTGGGAAAACTTCCTATAGCATTATGCCCAAAAGGCTGTCGTGTAATTTTACCAAATCTTATTTGTAAAAAAAATCTATCTATCAGAGTCGATGTTATTACGAAGGTCACAGTATTGCTTTATTATATTTATCCATTCCGATTTTGTAATTACAAATGTACGGGAAGAGTAGGTTTTTGTGACAGGAATCACTATTATAATTCGATTTTCTAAAATATCCAGGTCACTTATTTTCATTTTTAAAAGTTCATCGCACCTACAGGCTCCGGAAATGCCAATAATTAAAGCAACCTAAAAAAATTTAATATAACATATATTTAATATGCACTAAATAAATTAAAATTACCTTTTGAGGAAGATATTCTATCGGGGCATTGTTTAAAAATGTATCGATGTCTGCTTCAGAAAAAACACTTGACTTTTTAGCTTGATATCCCACATTCTTCCTTTTCAAAAATGCCTTCAATTTTGCGTAATTACTAATATCAACATTATGCCTAAAGTTTAATACTGCTCGCAACATCGAATATCTTGACCATAATGTGGAGGCTTTACTTTGTTTGCTTATTTCACAAAAATAAGCAAGAAGTACCGTCTCAGAGGTATGCTGCACACCTTTAGCCACGCACCATTTACTGTATAGTTCATAGGTGTTTTCATACCTCTCCCTGCTTTTTTCAGGAATTATTCCTTCAGTAGCTCTCTCTGCAGCTACCCGCACTTCTGGTGGCGTACATTCAAATTCACTATCAGACATTTTTGTAAAATAAACACAATTTGATTATATGTACAATTAATGGCGTCGTGTATCGCCTAAATGTCAGATTCAACAAACTTGTTTTGTTACCTAGCAACGATCTCACAGGTTACTTAAAATAATTCATCTTATCACATAATGAAAATGGATACAGATATTTGAAACGAAATTATTTTTGGTAGATTGTGAGTATTAGAAATCCATAAACTACTAACCGATTGTGAGTAAAATAGTATACAAACCTCGCGGGAACTCATTCTAGCCTCGCGTCTGTAGTTTACCTCGGTGCTTCGCACCTCGGTAAACTACCTTGCCGCTCGGCTGAAATAGAGTACTTTCCCGCTCGGTATGTAATGTACTATTTTTCAGAGACTATGTCAGTAAGAAGATATGACATGTTTACCGTATGGTGCGAGAAGAAATCGTTAGAGTACAAAAACGGTTAGCTGTTTTGAAATTTGTTTTGAATAGGCTTAATTTAGACCATTTAGACCAATCTCAGGATGTCAGATATAATTTGATAAAGAAATTGGTGCATTCCTTTAATAGTTCTGTCGCCAAAATGTGGAAAAACAGCAATCGCACTCAGACAGTTTTTGAAAATAGACATCATAACTGGCTGAACGTAAATATAGAGTTTTTTAAAGCATATCTACAAGAACCAGGTCCCAGCAAAGGTAGACCCTCTAATTTTTTCATGAATCTTTGTGATAAACGCAAAAAAACAGAAGATAATGCCCTTGTTGGAGACTTATTCTGCTGAGGAGCTGTCGTTTGCAAGTCGAAAAAGTCTTGAGTTGTTAGGCCGTAGAAATGCATCAAAAATAGTTCAGGAAGTCTCAGAATGTTCACCAGAGAGAGCTACCTAAATCAAAAAATCATTTAATGCTCCAACTTATAGGCCTCTTAACCCTAGAATACTGGACTATTATAAATATACGTTAATACTGGAGTATCGTATAATTTACGACGTTTAATAAAACACCAAATTTAGAAAAAGCTTTTATTACAGAAAAATCTACAAAAATTTTACAAAATACAGTATACTATTGAGCTTGTAAAAAAATATTTTTAAGAAGTAAAGTCTTAAACAGTTGCACATACAGTACATATATTTCCTCGGTGTTCACCACATATGGCTTGCTCGCACTGGTTACAGTATGTGGTGGTCATGCGTCTTTTATTACTGGGGCAGTAAAAACAAATTTTTCGCTTTTTATTTTGATACTCTGGTGTCACACTTTCCAAAGAAATATTTAGGATATTACCAATATCTTGCCGAATATTACGCCGCAAAGTTTTATTGTTGAGCCTCTCTTTCAACCATGGTTCCGCAAGACATCGGCTTACTTCAATCATATATTGATACCTATTCAATGGTTTTTTGTTTAGTTTCAGTAATTTGAAGTATAAAGTACGTAAGAATTTATGCTTGCAATATTTACCATGTCATAAAATATGACCATCGGCCACCTTCGAGTTTTTCGACCAGAATTCATATTAGAACACATCTGGTCGAAAGTGTCTACTCCTCCCTTTGTTTCATTATAATTCTTTATAATTGCAGGTTTTCCTGTGGCTAATATTTCAGCCCCTTCGTGAAGAGTAGATAAAAGTAACACAATTTTGTTCTTTTTTGGCATGTACGATACCATGGTTTTCATCTGATCGTGACAAAACATAGACGTATTAGGATTTCTACCTTTAACATCTAACAGTTCCTTGGGAATTTCCTTTTTGTTTTTACGGACGGTCCCTATCAGAGTAAGTTTATAGGGATCTTTCAGTAAATCATCAGCCAAACTTACTGATGTAAACCAGTTATCTATGGTAATATTTCTATTACTACCATGGACAGATTTAGTAAGCTCTTGTACAAAATACGTTGCCAATGGCAATCCATTTGTTTTTGTGTTTTTTCCTAAATAGGGGCTGGCATCTAACATGTATTTCGAAGACGAATCGCAAACCATGATTATTTTTATTCCATATTTGGACGGCTTACTCGGTATATACATACGAAAGGGACAACGTCCGCGACATCCAACCAGCTGTTCGTCAATAGTCAAGTAAGAAGAAGGTGTGTAGGAGTCTCTACATATCGCAATAAAAATATCCCATATTTCACGGATCGGTGCGAACGAATCCACATTTCTTCTTTCCGATCTGGTTTCTTTGTCATCAAACCTAAGACAATTTATTAGGAACGAAAAGCGCTCACCACTCATACAGGCTTTATAAAATGTTCCTGATAATTTGGTGTTAAACATATATTTTGCAGACAAATGATTATCTTTGTTCGCTGCCGCCCTTATCAAAATTGCAAAAAGGGCCTTTATCTCGTTTTTTGTCGTTTGCGATACATTGGCATTGCTTTTATATTTTTGTGCTTGTCTAAGAATTTCGGCATTTCTATGCAAAAGTATGGTATGTAGTATTTCATTAGAAAAAAAGTGTAAGAAAAATTCATCTAAAGTTGAACACTTTTTAGCATCCCCTTTAGGACCTGGTACAAAATGAATAATATTTCTTGCTTTGGTTTTTCCACGCTTGGAAGGTAATACCGTTGACCATTTATGACCATTTTTTCCTTTCAAACTGGTGTTGTTGGGCTTTATTATATAGCTAGATAAAAAAGGGCTATTTGCTATATTCCTCTCTGATTTATCACTTTCAGCAGGTAGGCAGTAGTCAGGGAGACTGGACTGATCCTCGTTGGTATGAAATTCCTCTTCAATGTGATCGCCATTTTTTTCTACTAAATGTTTTTCTTCGGCAGTTGAAGAATCTTCGAATTGATTGGACTGATTGACGTTGGGTGGGGGCTGTGGTAAAAACATATCGTCATCACATTCATCATCTGAACTTTCCGCTTCGAATTCTACATGGTCCTCTTCCCAATCACTTCCACTGTCTTCAAAAGGATCGGGTTCTGAGTCTTCATCAGCCATTATACGCTGAATTTCGGCCTCTATTTCCTTTTGTGTTAAGGGTTTACGCGCCATCTTAACCAAAAAACAATTATCTAAGTATCAAAATATCAAAAATGTGCCTTACCTCTCAAAAAGATAACAACTAGCCCAATTTATCGACGCACTAGTCACAATAATTATTACAATAAAAACTAACGTAAACACTGGACTTTCGTTAAATTTACGACGAGCCCGCGAAATATGTCACTTAGCGGTAAAAAATGCGACAACCGAATGCACCATTGGCTAGCTGTGGACTAATTAGGAAAATAGCTAGAGACACGCGGCGATGCATAGCCCGGAAGTATTCGAACTTTAACGACTTTAAGCTCGCGTCGTAAATTTTACGAATGTCCAGTATTCTAGGGTTAAATATACCCCTGAGGAAGCTCTTGCCCTTTACGTTGACGGGCGTTTCACGAAAAAATCTTATATTTTAATGCAGCAGGGAGCGAAAAACCGACATGCTAACATTTACCCTAACTATAATATTCTTCTTGATGCTAAGAAAAAATGCTTTCCAGCTGAAGATTCTATTTTAATCACAGATATATCCGCGGAAGTAAATCTGCAAGAACTGCTCAATCACACGACAAAGAGAATTGTCGAGTCGCAAAAACCTGTTGTTTCTACTTTTCCATTAAATTTGTCAAATAAATTCAATCTTATATATAAATGGGGATGTGATGGCAGTGCTGGACACTCTACCTACAAGCAGCAATTTAGCGATGAAAATATTTCTTCAAAAAATTATTCCAGTTTGTTTTCCATATGTTTAGTTCCACTGCAAATGGTTGCAGAGAATAATAGTATATTCTGGCAAAATCTTCGACCATCCTCTACCTGGTTTTGCAGACCAATAAAATTGATCTTTGAAAAGGAAACAACAGAACTATCAAAGAATGAAATTGAAAATATAAAAAGCCAGATCGAAAATATTAAACCAACTGAATGTTTTGTTGAAGAAGGTGTAATAATTATTAACCATTCCTTTAAAATGACCATGATAGATGGAAAGATGTTTGGTCTGATTTCCAAATCTTCAACGCAAACTTGTGGCATTTGTGGTGCAACACCAAAAATTATGAATAACTTAGAACTAATAATGACTCTTCCACCAGACGAAATATTGTACGATTATGGGATCTCCACTCTCCATGCTTGGATACGATGTTTAGAGTGTTGTCTCCATATTTCTTATAGGCTGGTGTTAAAAAAATGGCAGATACGGAGCGAGAACGAAAAAAAGATTGTAAAAGAACGAAAAGAAGAAATAATTAAAAAGCTAAGAGAAAAGTTGTCTTTGTTGGTCGATATTCCAAAGCATGGTTATGACACAACTACTGATGGGAATACAGCCCGAATATTCTTCCGTAAATATCAGGTCACAGCATCAATAACAGGTATTTTTTTCATTTCCTTTTAATTTTCAAAACTACCACTTTTTGTATTATCGGCTTATAATCCGTTTATAAATTTAATTAATACTATTACAGGGATGAACGAAGAGTTTCTGAAACGTCTATACGTAATCCTTACAACAATGTGTTCTGGATATGAAGTAAATTCTGAGGTATTTGCTGAGTATTGCAAAGGCACAGCGGTAATGTTTGTGGAACTTTATCCATGGTACAATATGCCTTCGAGTATTCACAGAATACTAGTTCACGGACCTGAAATCGTAAAATCTGCACCTCTTCCTATAGGAATGTTCTCAGAGGAGGCTCTGGAATCTCGTAATAAAGATTTCAGAAGATACCGAGAGCATCATTCTAGGAAGTTTTCCAGAGATAAGACAATGAAGGATGTGTTTTGTGGGTTCTTGTTATCGTCTGATCCTTATATTTCATCATTATCTAAATGTGTGGGTACTCGTTAAAGAACCGATAAAGAACCTTTAGTTGAAGATGTGCTACGATTGCTCAGAGAGCCTCACTTATCTAAAAATTCTTTAGATAATAACGATGATGTAGAAGATGATGATGATGAATAATCATTAAACTATAGCGTATTACGTAAGTTTTGTTTTTTATTTGTATATTTGATTTTTTCCAAAAATTAGACACGTTTTATTAACCCTATCCATGACCTCAAAGTTGTGCTGAGCAAGAGTTTGAATTATACTTTTCTACAGTAATAATGTTTTTTTTTGTGATAAGTTCTACTTGTAATAAAAAGTAAGCTGAATCTCATATATATTTTTAACGTGAGTAGGTACAGAGTAATCACGCAAAAGCTCCCGACCCATTTTTCTTGTTTATATTTAAAACTAAAAAGGATTTCTAGGGTTTATTGTACTTTCTCATTGTACTATTTTTTAAAGGAATTATACCGAATATTTCATAAATATTTCATAAAAATTTATTTCAATAATTTAACATCATATATCTCCCAAAGTAATAGGTAATGAAAATATATAACATAAAATATAATATAAATAAATATAAATAAATATATGATATGTATCATGGTATTCACCATGAAATGTAGGTTACAAAAACATAAGAAAATATAAGATGTCTATTTATTAAAAAATTAAAATCATTATTTTTCATTAAAAAAACATTTAAAAAAACGTTTAAGTTTAGTCTAGTACGCTTTTATGAAACACGCTGTGTATTTCTCTTGAACAGTACAGGAACCTATAATAAAACGCCTACTAATCCTTTTCTTGCAAACCTTTTTAACTCTAAAAATTGTAGATAAATGAAAGTATAGGGTGGGAACTTTTCGCATGATAATCATTGTCTCGTATCTTTTAATTTGAGTTTTAATTAAACTGATCAATTTGTAGAACAATTAAAATATCAAAATTATATGTATATTGACTATATTCATCATTCTAAATGATAATAGTAAATTTTATTATTATTAGACAGAGAGGTGCTCATGTATAGTATTAATTTCCACCTAGATTTTAAAAAATGACCACTGTGCGCCGTCGCGAACAGCAGCTCGAGTCCCGCACCGCAACAACGGCCCGTTCGATACTGCAATTCGCGTTTTTAGTCGGTAGAGTCAGTAGAGTCCACTGAAATGTCTAAAGTCTAAGGTACTAATATATAGTTATATAATATATACCTAGATAATATACTTAGTTTAAATAGTAAAATGAATGTCGATATTGCCGCAGCAGCGTACATTTATTTATATTCAGTACGCTCTAGCAGCTAAAAAACAAAAACAAAGACAATGGTGGCAAACCGAACTATTTAGAAATAGAACGAAATATGGTGCGAACAATTTGCTTGTGGCTTTAAAGATGCAAACAATCAGTCGCCTTTGTATTGGTCACTGATTTTGACTTCAACTTTCTTATTTCCTTAATGCAATTGGACCAAGAATAGGAAAGCAAGACAGCAAATTCCGAAAAGCAGTATCGGTGCAAGAAAGACAAGCTAAACAAACGAAATTGTCTCTCTGCCCGTACAGACTTATGCAACGCCGTCGCGCACCAGTCCTTTGATGTTCCGTCAGTTTACCGACAAGTCGTGGATCGCGGCGTACTTCGAGCTGCAACGCTTATCTGGTTCGCAACGGCGCACAGTGGGGCAAGGGACCTCAAAAGTTGGCAATAAATATTTTATTATTTATTTCGAATATGAAATAGGATGTGACACTAAATATAAGTTGTTTCTGATAATTAAAAGTAATGTATACTATTATGCACTATATTTATACATACATATAGCAGGTGTCAACATAATCATTAGACAAGACATAATTTCCAAAGTTTTCAAGATATGTATTAAACTTGGCAGCGGTGATATATACCAAAAACGGCCAATTTTTCATTATTTTATACTTTTCCATCACTTCCAGTTTCCCCGGAATCGACCCCAACTTTGAAATTTTAAATTGAACACTTTTAATGCCCAGAACATATTCTTACATTTTTGGATACCCGATACGATTTTATGTATGATTGCATAAATTTGTCGTGAAATATGGTATTTATCTACTGGGTGTTTGAAATATGTTGCCACTGGAAAAAGTTGACTACAAATTTGTGATTTCGGAAATTTTGATTCATTGTAGATAGGTCGTAAACCAATTTCAAAAACGAAACATATCACTTTTACATATTTCCCTCATCGCGATGGTCCATTTGATTGATTCGACTGTCCTAGCTAGTCCTGTGCTGCATGCAAAAAGAAAAACAGCCCTAAAAATCAAATTGTCACAAAAAAGTATTTAAGACCATGCCCATGAATGGTACTTAAAATCGTCTCCAGAATCCAAAATATAAGATATACAGGATTTTCTCTTTCAAATTTGAGGCCATTTTCGGGGAAATCGGCAGTGATGGAAAAGTGTCAAATAATGAAATATGGTAAAAAAAATTCGTGTAGAACATTGTACATTTTTTACTGAATATATTAATATAGCATTTCAGATGAAGCATCAGAATCGTTAGAAGAGTCCACTTGGTCTATATCCTCATTACCAGGATCAACATCAGTAACAATTTGTACATTTGGAGCTTTTAACAGATTTCTTACTTCATCTGGAATGTGTTGCAGTTTTTCCGTTTTATTTTACGCATGCTCGTAATTACTGGATCACTACTGATGAGGAAGAAGTGGAAGATGTCTTCGTTCGTTTTTGAGCGACTGCACTTTCGTGAATTATGTTCCCGATATCTTTTGAAGACTTTGTTACGAGCCTCTTGCGCTTCTTCACTCAATTGAATTCCGTGGAAATTATTTCAGGACCGTGAATTAAATATTTGTGCATGGTAGGTGGCATATTGTACCAGGGATACTTTTCAACGAAGTACCTGGCAATGTCATAAGTAAACAGGCGAAATTTTTCTACGTCTATATCGTTACCACTAGCAATCACTATCATTACTGCATGGATTTTTTTATCAATTCCACGTCAAGTCTTGTTATTTCCGCTGTTAATTCTGCGTTCTTGAAAAACCTTCTAGCGGTGTTACCATCATTCGTATTACCGAAGCCTGGTTTGGGCATATCAATGATCAATCCACACTTTTCCTTAAACTCTCTTTGAATGCGAGCTTTGTTTTTAGCAACTATTTCTTTATCGCTTCCTCGAGCCTGCCATTTTTTAATTGGTAATTTATATGCCAGATGTAGAAGGCACTCAAACATACGAATCCACCCATGTAATACAGAAAAGCCGTATTCTAAATTTTCAGGCTTTATGCTCCTGCTGATCATCTCGTCTATTTTATTAAAAAGTTTTGATGTTGCACCGCATATAAAACATTTTTGGGTAGAGTTTGTCTCGGTCATGGCATTACATACCTTGCCATCTACCATAGCAAATATTATTTTGTGATTTATTTGCAGATTCCTGTTCAGAGCTGTTGTGGAAGAGTTTTGAATTAATCGTATTTCATTGTCAACACTGTCTTTCTCTGCAATGCTAAGTGCTGTAGATTCCTTGGCAAATTCAATTTTGAGAGGTCTATAATAAGCTGTTGATGCTGGACTCGGGTTTTGCCAAATAATCTTTGCGCCACATACGAAACGAACAGGAACTATACATGTTATGAATACAGCCGAATCACTTGCCTCAGAACCATGTTATACGAACTATGCCCTGACGAGCCATCGAACCCCCATTTTGTGTGCAAGCATAATTTTTCTAATTCAGCATCTCCAACATGTGTTTCAATTACATTCTCTATAGTTTGCAATAAACGGCGAACGGTGTGATTGAGTAGGTCCTGTAAAGGAACGCTAGCTGAAGTCTCTGTGATAGTGATGTTGACTGGATAGCAGAGCTTTTTTGATGCTTGAACGCTCTTATATGAAGGAAATCTATCCTGAGCACTAGCCCTTACTACATCATACTGGTGTCTAGATAGTTTTCCAGCAATCAAGACAGCAAGGGCGTTTTCACCCCCTACATGCATTGTGATTGTAATTCCAAAAACTTTTTGCAGGCATGTCTATATTTAGTAGCTCGTTTTGGAGTCGTACATGTTATTTCCTGAATTATTTTCGAAGCTTCTGTGTGTCCTTCTGATCTCAAACTCATTTGTGCGGCATATGTTAGTACACACAATCCTATGCGAATATTATAGCTGTAATTCCTGTAGCTAGTGAAGTAGCACATCTGCCCTGAACAGTGAGATTTATAAATTATATTGAGGCGAATATTACAACTATAACTCTCCATAATGGTCTACACATTTATATAAATAAGTGGAAACAAACCCTCATCCACCCTCTAAACTAGAACGCATTTGTCAAACGTATTTCTAAAGTATAATAGTGGTTTATGTATCGCTTTAAATTTTTATTCTGTGTTGAGGTCCATCATTATTCTCTACAATATTGCAGCCCCATGGTATTCATTGCATTAGTAGGTATTATAATTCCCCATAAATTATTTTTCTTCCAATGTTTCTCATTTAAATATAGTACGCCTAAAAACATCCATGTTGGACTGCGCATCACAATATGACACGGTGAGCGTTGAGTGGAATTAATCGAAGAGGTATTATTTTTATTCTATAATTATATTTCTTAATTGTGTCATTTTCTTAAGGCTTTATAAGAAATATAAAGTTGACATGAATATATTAATAACGCAAATTCTTATTAATGGGATCATTTATTGTTTTAAATTATTACGTTTTGGTACTTAAGTCAAAGCTGTTATAACATATTTCACTTACGTTCTTTTCTTCTACTTTTCTTGTTTCTTCTTCTTCTTTTTCATTATTCAATTCTTTTGTTTTTCGTGTTTTTTCTTTACTCGTTTCTTTTCTTTACCTGTTTCCTTTTTAATATAAATTTTCGACTGTGGCCGTTGTTTATAAAACATAGGGCAAATCTAGCTGTTCGTCTGTACGTAGTTATCATTTACTGACCCTTCGCTATAACGTAAAACCTTCATACACCTGTAATATTTTTTCTGTGAAATTGATCAATTTTTCATAATTTTTCACAATTTTTCACTGAACTATAAGCCGCTTGTTTCAATTCCAGGCAGTTTCATCGGGGGATATAACAAAAATATGATTAAGGACTATATATGGAGTTAATTTTCCTTGCAGTATTTTCCTCTCGCGCATACATATTATGAGTATAATACATATTGTACTCTATATAACGTGCAGTACAGTACTATGTACAGGATACAAACTGAGTTCAAACTGTAATTTAGGCACCATACAAAATATATCTTCAGTCTATAGCCTCCAAAATTTCTTGTTTCTCCTGGGAAAATTGCCGCAGCAACTATCAGCATACACTACCGAGATAATCCTTCGGCGGTCGTTGATGTCGCCATTTCTTACCTTAGTACAGTAGTATCTCTTAATTCCTTAGTTTTTAATCGTTTTGTTCATTCGGGACTACACTCGAAGTTCACCTCTGGGCGACCGCGTTTATTTTCATTTTTTTTAAGAAACAAAATCGGTGCATCTAGCCATTCCTTATTATTATTATTATTACAACGTGACTTATATTCTGCCTTAAAACGTGATAATGTTTTTCGAATTTCCTTATATTTTCTTTTTTGACATTGTGCTCGTTTTATGACCTCTTCGTTCAAAAAATTGAATTGTTCTTCAGTTCCTTTACTGTCACAGTTTCTCATTATACTAACAAGCTTTTTTCTTGTGAAAGATGTGCTATCAGCACTCATTCCTGTAACACATAATTCAATATCAGGAATACAAACTAAAACACAAATTAAAAAAAAGAGCAAATATGAGCAAAAAATAAAATTAGTTCTGTAACGAGCAATAAATAAGCTTCATAAGTTCTTATAATTAATGTTGGGCAAGACTAGGAACCTAATTAAATGTGTCTCTATTTCCGCGAAGTTCGTAAAAATCAAAGCATTTGTAACAATTAATTGTAACACACGCTATGTAAAAGCTTATACCTAGTTTATATTTCATAAAAGATCACTACATACCTGACGTTGAAGTCTCCATCACTAACTTTTGATAAATTAACTGTCTTTCACTAAATAAAATACAGACTCGAGTCATGTAAAAATATCATTCGTAATAGGACAGTATTGACAATTCGCTGCAACAAAAGAGCGTCAGAAGAGTTGTAGCGGGGTGGGGGCAAAATCAGTAGTGTCATGTTATGCTCAAGTGTATGTACTATCTAAATAATACAATATTTCATAAAAAACATGTATTTAATTTTTTCATTTAATGCCAGCTATTAGGGCACATTGCCCCACTGTGCGGCGTTCGTTTCGACGTCCAGATTGCGCGCGACGTGGTACGCGACGAGGTAAGGTTCGCGACGTGGTACAAATTTGAACGTGCCTTAAGATTCACATTTAATGGCCAGTAAGACTCATAATTCTCTTGCTCATGTCCTAATAGCGTTCAATAAATGGTCGATGCATAATATGCTATTATGTACTTAATACCCAGTTTTTATTTAAAAAAAACACATAATTTGAATTTCCCGGCGAACGCCTGTGACGCCAACAAATTGTATTATTTCAATTATGGAAATTGATTAATTGTACCTAAGTATTGTTTAGTTTTAAATTTTGATTTTGAAATGTGATTTGATCGTATAATATTGTTTAGCATCACAATGCAGATCAACGTTTATTAGAATACCGGGAAAAATATTGACCTCATTGCCAGTGACTTTAGCTATAGAAATCTGCATACTACCCGACCGATTAATTTTTTGTATCAGTTGTTCATAGCAATGTAAAGAGTTGTTCATAGCATTATTGTGAAGTGTATAACATAAACAACCATTAGATATTTAGGTGGGTAAGTATACCGTAAATAAAAAAAAATATTTAACAGCATTTAGTAAGCGATTAAACATTACATTTTTCCAGAACTCTCTGGCTTTTTCTATATACATATTCTAATTTAAAGAAGCATGTTTTGTTGAACACCAAAAAGTTCAGCAATACGGCCAAGCGACTATGCATTATTCAAATATTCTACGGCATATGCTCTTTCCACATTTATTTTAATCCGTACTTACACTAAGAAAAATGTAAACTTTTGCTGGGAACTTTCCCGCATAGAATTGCATTATTTTCATATACATTGGTATAAATAAATTATACATAATTTCAGCATGTAAATATATTACTAGAGTAACATTGACAATAAATTAGTTAACACTGAATATTTTTAGACAAAAAATCAAAGGGTTTTTTAATATATGACGTGCAAGCCTAAACAACTATCTACTTGTAGCTGTATAGTATATGAGAAGAAAGTCTCATTATTGCACCAAAATAGACGGGAATTGCGACGAGTGAGCGCCGCTTTCGGCCCTTGGGCGCAGGACTCGGCGCCATCGGCTCGCGCGTGGCCCTCACGGGTTGCGATCACGAATGTCGCACACACATTTTTGTACAGAAATTTTTTGTGCAGATAGTAAAAAATGGAGCTTATCTATCCATGCGGAGGAAAGCGGAAAGTCGACTATTTCAAACAACCATGCGCTTTTCGATTTTTATAAGCACTAGTGCGGGAAATAGACTTTCGCGCACGCCTACACGGAAACCTTGTGTACACGGAAACCTTGTGTAGCCGTGCGCGACAGTCTATTTTCTGCACTACTTCTTACAAAAATCGAAAAGCGCACTGTTGCTTGAAATAGGCGACTTTCCGCTTTCTCCGCAGGCATCGGAAAGCGCCAATTTTGTGCGAGTTGGACAAAAAATATCTTATGGTCTCTTATTTTTGTATTCGTTTAAGCAGTAATTAATCATACAGTCATATAATATTTAAGATAAATAGTTTGCTCGTAAAACATATATTGGTTGAATTTTTGCGAAATTCAAAATGATGTTTAGCAATAAATGTCAAATCGATCTGTCATTTCAGGAATGAGATGCAGTTTCTCAGATGTTTTTTATGAGTAATTGTAAGGAACAAATTGTGACGAAAATTAAAACAAATTCGGGTATTGTTGACATATGAAACATCTGTGACATACTAAATACATATCATGTAAAGTATCAGTGTGTTATGACTTATTTTATGAAAAGCCTTCCTGAAATTAATGTAGACGCACACAAATTTGAAAGCAATGTAGACGGTAAACAAAACGCGTGATTAAAATGTTTATCAGTTACCCAGAGTTGCAGGCCTCGACTGCAACAAATGTCAAAATAACAAATGTTTAATTTAAACTATTATTAATTTACGTATTTCCTGTTCCTTCTAAAAGGACACCCTACCGCGTAATCAATTCTTACAAGAGTAATATTTAAATATTAAAATATCGTTTAAAGTGTATATGTCATTCAAGGCATTAGTTTATTAGAAGTATCATGTTATGGGAAGTTTTATTCGTCTGAATAAACAACGAAAAAAAATGTAAATGTGCTTAGTAATGTCGTAGGTGGGTGGCCGAGAGAAACAATAATTGAAGAGCGCTTAATATCCTAATGGATTGACTGTATTTAGTGTATAAGTGCTAAAAAAATTATATTCAGCTCTAAAGTGGTTTTATTAGATTTATGTTAGATTTTCAATGTATTATTGTACAATAAAACACACCCTTGTTAGCAGACTTTTAAGAATATGTCAGTTACTGATTTAGCAGTTATTCGAGTAAGATAAAGAAATAATATACACTATTGGGCAAAAGTAAAGCAGCTGTTATGAAAAATCAAATTTATAAATATCTAAAATAGAATTAGCAAAAGCGGAAATTAAAAACCATTTAGTTTAAAGGGTCATAGTAGGCTGCTTGCTGTCACAGATGAAATGAGATTGTTGATATGTAAAGTGAGACATTTCAAAACCCTTTGACGTTAGGAAACGTTTTACTTTTCACAACCAGGTACGAAAAGTAAAATATTACGCAACTGGTTGTGTAAGTTCATTACATAGTAGGTTACTTAGATCTGACAAGCTATGAAAGTGACGAGCTGTCACACCGTTGCAACCTACTGGATTGTTTTTAAACGTATAAAATTATTAGTTTTCTTCTCATAAAATATAAAATTGGTGAAAATAGAAAAAATCTTGTATGAAATACGTTGGGAAACACTATTTTGTGTAACTCGCTTCCATTTGCGGAACTCGCTAGCGCTCGTTCCGCAGAAATCTGCTCGTTACACATAATAGTACTTTTCCCAACTGGTTACATAAATAGCTATTATTCTTTGTCTTTTCGTTTTATTCTTTGAGTTTTTTGCTTAGATTAAGTAGTACTATTTATTGTTACTTTATTATTTTTATTTCATAGTGTTTCTCCACTACTGACTAGCGGAAAAACTGATGAATTGTTAAACAATTTGTAATTGTCCTTAAACAAAATAAATAAATTCTAATTTTTTTAAGCTTGTTACTCTATTGAGTTGGGGCAAAACGAATTGCGGCACACTAGGCTGCAGAAATATATATTTTTTACGATATTTGTTTTTACGATATTAACGAGTAATTTATTAAAAACTTGTAAAGTACGGGGGGGGGGTCAATTGGCCCTTTTGTTAGTGCCAGTGATCTGCGGCGTGTCAGTGACAGTGATCTGCCTGTGCCAGTGTCAGTTTTGTTTTCCAAGTGATCTGCGATATTAATAGATGCAGCGAGTATACTATAGAATGTTGCATATCTTTTACTAGTTTTATGAACAGTAAATGCACTAATAATAGCAGTAGGTATTAGTATTACAGAGTGTCCCACGGTGACGAGACATATTTCAGAGTACTTTGATTTTAATTTTGAAAATTTGGACAAGTTTCAAGTGTTTTCGAGCATGCCCTTACTAACCAAGGGCAACGCTCCGGTTAGTTCGCAAGTTGACGTCATCTGCGTTATTTTAAATGAAACATCGTGTATATTATTGCAATTTTGGATTCTACGTCAATTTTTAGGTGAACTTTCATAAAGATTTTCTATTCTTAAAGTTAACTGTTTTTTATATATTTAATTTTTTTTTAAAGAAAATTTAAAAATCACTGTCTAATTCAAAAAAAATGTGTATTTCATAATAATAAAGCCAGAGCGATAACATTTATAGGGAACATAACACAAAGTAAGCTTCCCGGCCATAATTTCAAAAAGACATAATTTCATACAGGGTGGTAGAAATTTAATGACGAATATGATCAATTTTAAACCATCTTAACTTATTTTTTTTAACGGAACATCTGTATATTTTTGGGCAACCTGATGAACAATCTTGTTCTTTTTCGAATGGTATAATGATTTCCTATACCTATCTCTTCTGGTTTTTAAGGTATTTACTATTCTTCGTGCAGTCAACGTAATATCGCATAATTGAGGACGGCGGTGAAACTTTTAGTGGAACCCAAAACAAGCACCTAATCTGTCACCAGTTTATTGTTTTCAATTTGACACATACAGTGAATGTTTATTTGACTAAATTCGGCATCCAGTTTATCCCACCCTGTATGAAATTCATTTTGAAATTATAACAGGAAAGCCTAGAGTCTTATATGGCTTCTAATATGTATGTGTAGTTCAACGACCGGCAACCCTGACCTATACAATGTTTTTCATTGGCGTAGGCATTTTTTTCTTAGGGGGGTGAAAGTAGAAGGTTTTAATATGCATATGCATATGCAAGTTTCCACACCACTAATGAAGTATTGCTTTTAGGGCGTAACCATTTTTTAGTGGATGGTTCGCTAGTAGCCATATTTCCCACAAGAAACAAAAATAATATGTACAAAATAGCTAAGTAGCCGTGAAAAATAAACTTTATCACGGAAAAATAAAATAAATATACTTGCATTACTTGCAATTGAAATACAGTCATATTTATTGTGTAAGTAGGTACCTACCTAACCTAACAAGTCGTCAACACTTAACGCCGATTTACTTTGACTCAATACATTGACAAAGATCAGAGCTTGTTTGTTAATAGGTACCTACATAACTAAACCGAGGCTAAATACAACACATTTTTAAAAATAATTACAAATGCAATACATACTTACCTACCAGCTTCTCTTCGCAAAGCGATTTCCAATACACACACTTTTTACAGCCAATCAAAATTAGAAACTGACCTTGAGGTATTTTACCGTCATTGTAAATTTTCATTTCGTTCGTGGCCAGGTAGGTACACGGTTTAAATTTTATAAACAGCCTATAGAATTTTTAATTTTGCCCACTGATGTAAATTATTAATTTGTGATCTAGGATGGTAAGTACCTACATAAAAATAAAGTCAATGAACAATAGGTATCTTCTTATGTAATAAATCAGAGAGCGTTTCCAGTTTTCGTAAATCCCAATAAAACGCCTAACTTATATCGTTGTATTTATAACCTAGTGGCCTCAAGCACAGGGATATTTTTTTGATAAAATTATCTGAGAAATGTCTTAAGTGGAGGAGGTACCTATTAGTACCTACCTCAGTACACGTCAGTATATACTTCGAGCAGCCCATAAATCAACTTTTTTTTGTTAAAGTCTGCTCTGCTCTAACCCCCACTATAAATTTTTGCCGTCAAATAATATTTTCCTTACATTTTTTAATATACCTATCCTATCTCGTAAATAAAGAGAGGTTTGGTGGAAATCTGCGTTTTTCAGGTTTCATACGAAACGAACAAAAATTTTTGCTAACCACCATACTTTTCTAACTTATTTTTGCCATATTTTTGCTAACCGCCATTTTTTTATTTCTACTCTCGTAGCGGTGTATAGGCTACATATGATAGGTAGGTATATAAATAGTATATAGGAAGGTAAACGTCTGGCTTCGCCGGTTTGACTTTTTGTATAAGCTCCAGGATAAAAACAATTTAAAAAACAGGACATAAAATTTACCTACCAACACTAGGAGGTACTAGGTACCTCTGAAAATACATAAATACCTATCTGTAATAAGTATCTGTAATAAGTATGTATAAGTATAAGTGTATAAGTATCTGTACTGAAAATAAATAATTAGTTTATTTTTAGTTACAGGACTTTTTTATTTCGTCAGAGGTACCATCTACCTACACCGCTCAGATAATAAAAATAACCGTATTATATTGTATCACAATAACATTTAAACAGCACTATATATATATATACGCGAATATCGCAACCGATGCGAATGACCGTTGCAGATTATAGAACTGAGCACAATACCCGCAAACCCGCCACTGTAAGAGATCCGAACGTTTGAGAGTCCATAAGGACTGTCAAACTAAACACAGACGGCGCGTCATTCCAATAAGTTAAAAAGAGATACACTGCTCGATCATCCAGTATTCTGTCAACGGTAGAATTTGAGAATTACATGTGGCAACTGCGCGGTATCTAATATGCAGTCAGTTAACTACACATACATATTAGATAGAGTTTGGTTATGTTATAATATAGAGGGTGTTCCAACTATTGGTGTACCCGGAAGAATTAGGCTGACGCCATTATTATAGTTGAGGAGGGTATGCCAGGAAACACCAGTGTCCAAATTTTCAAAATTAAAATCAAAGTAGTCTCTGAAATATGTCTAATGTTTCGTCACCGTGGGACACCCAGTATAATAATACTTAGTAATATGCAATAAAGTATATGAAATATGTAAATAAATACGTCCCTTTAATTTCTCGCAATAAATGACAATCTGCTGAGGTAGAAAGTTAAATAATGAATGGTCTTGGGAGTAACAGTGAAGATTCATCGACACAATTATTCAAGTCAACCTCGATGTAAGAATGAAAATCATAATTAATTCGAGGTGTCACGAATATAATGGTTGCCTTCATAGAAAGTAAGTAGGAGGGAACTGTTAGTTACAACATTTTGATGTGCCGTTTTACAATATTAAAAACCCTAATGCATTCAAACAGTAGATAAAAAATTGTCAATCATTGTTTCATCAACGTTACTCAGCAGATGCATATTGCTACAAATTACAATACAATAACTATTATAACTAAATCTAATCACGGCTTGATTAATACACGGAATAACAATACCAAAATTATCCACCAACAATAGACGATTAGCAAATCAAATATCGTGTCCTTGTTCTAATAATTGTGTCCTTACTAATATTGTTCCTCATGAAAATATCAGTTGGCCGCAATGAAATTGTGTTACTCGTAACAATCAATCATATGTCGCTCAGGCCAGATTCAGATTTGGCTTATCTGCCATGGCTAGTCAAAGAGACTTTAACAGTACCATTAATGACTGTTGGTTAATTGGTGACGTAAGATTTTCTGTTGCAATTCCACTCTGTCATATAGATATCAATTAATCGATCTAATTTCCCAAATTAAATGTGACTAATTTCGCAATATTATGCGGGTGGTCTAGTTATTGGCCAGGTATTTCAATAAATTATTTGTCTTACAAAGAGTTATGCTATGGTAGTTGATGTCGAAATTACATGCTCAATTTTTTTGCGTTTATTTTCAAATCATATGTGCGAGATGATGAACATACAGGGTATTCTAAAAGCCCCAAGACAAACTTTGACAGATGGTAGATTTGTTAATTTTTGTTCTTATATGAACATAGGTTCGATTCGTTTTTGTTTAGAAATTACGAGCATTTAAAAAATATAATTATACCAGTCAATTTATACATAAAAAATCTACACGATTTGTTTTATTGATCATTTATATTTTAAATCTGTGGCTGTAAAGGCGCCGTTATACGGCGTGGGGAGTGCCACGCCTGGAGTGTGGCGTGCGGAGTGACACATCAATTCGCAATTTGGCGATCGCGATTACACGACCTGCAGACTGACGCCATTATTTTAGTTGAGGAGGGTATGCCAGGAAACACTAGTGTCCAAATTTTCAAAATTAAAATCAAAGTAGTCTCTGAAATATGTCTAATGTTTCGTCACCCTGTGGGACACCCTGTATAATAATACTTAGTAATATGCAATAAAGTATATGAAATATGTAAATAAATACAAGTAATAAATAACAAGTTTCTCGCCACGCGAGCGCGTGGCTTCTTTTTCATTTCAACTTGTCCGTTCGTCGAAAACGGATGCTCGGTTGTGCAGCAGCTTGCTATATTTTGTTGGATCAGTGATGATCATTGTGCTTCGGGTTCCAAATTATTGGTTCTTGCTCGTATAGGCATAAAAATTCTGATATTGCTTCGTTTGACCACGGCATGTTGTCACTTGCTTAGCTAAATATCTACTGAATTTGACTAATTTCTAAAATTTACGGGCGAAGACTCCGCGCCGTGTAACTGTATACGTATACCAGTCCACTTCGCGCGCTGCGCGGCTCTGTAGTGTGCAAAGTTTACCGCCAATCGACGGGACCCAGCACGCCACGCCACGCCATGCCACGCCACGCCACGTCAGCACAATTACACGGCGTGTGGCACGACAGTTTTCACTCCAGGCGTGGCACTCCCCACGCCGTGTAACGTCGCCTTAAGGCAAAAGCTGATGTCACTTTTTTTTAATTTATGCTTTTTAACGCCGATATATCTATAATGGTGTAGTGCATGCTATGGCAAAAGCTGATATGTTCTAATATTTTATCAGCTGTACAAATCGAGTGTGGCGTAAATTGATGTCGTTATTATGTTGATCGTGTCAAGGCAAAACTTGATATGTAGAAATATCATGTTTTGGCTTGACAGTTTCTAAAAGTCACCATTTGTACAGAGTAGGCCAGAAAATGATATGACATTTTAACTGCAAATGTCAACGGAAATTTTCTTGCATTTGCGAAATAGCGTCGTGTGTCGAAAAATCAGTGGACCAAGTTTATTTTAATTGTAAATCCTTTTGTTATCAATCTTGATATAAGTTAGTGATTTGTTCGGTATGAATAGCAGAAGTAGAAATCTAGTTCAACTTGCTATTGCAAGTCTAAGCACTCCGATGTACAAATCAACCTTTATTCGAATCACACTGACAAAATTAAAAGTATAAAGGACATTCGTTCCAAACTAACAGCCAGTTCCATAAATATGAACAAAAGCACCCTTTTCGAAAAGTGAACTTTTAGAAAAAGTAGACTTTTAATTCTCTGTAAAGTCGGTTCTGTTCCATAAAGTGAAATGCATCTCCTGTTAGGAAAAGCGTCAATTTGTGAATATTTATAGTGTTTGCGGGCCTGAAAGTTACATGTGAAGTTAGTCGAGAGGTAAAATTGTCACACATTTTGCTCATTCTGCATTGTCACGCATTCTGACGTTGTTTTTTGTGTTGGAGATTTAAATAATTGGTTTTGATTTTGTTTATTGAAACTTTATTGACTTGACTATTCACTTTATTGAAAGAGGATGAGATTAAATTACTGAATGCCATATATTTGCAGAGAAAAGTTATCGAAAATAAAGTGACCAATAAAGTAACAAATGCGGAGAAGGGATTTTTGTCAATTATATGATAGTATGATAAAGTTTTATTTTTATTTGAGGACAGGCTGGAGGGGGGGGGGGGTGATTTCAAAAACGATGGAAAAATTCTGTCGTCGCGTCGTTTTGATGAAATCATTGCAGTAGTTTCCTATATATTATTTCTCTTCTTAACACCGTTATGTCTTCTTCCTCACTCTCCCAGGAAGAACTTGAATTGGAATCCAGTAAACGATAGATTGTATTTCAAACCCACCTAGCCCTAACGACCACTATTAAGTACTGACAGTTTTTGCTGACAGTAAAAAATAATTTTGTAGGTTAAGTTTACAATAAAGTCGACTTTTTCCCCTCAAAAGCGCCAAAATCGAAACTTTAGCAAACAGGAAGCTTTTTAGTAAAAGTGTCTTTAAAATTCTATTATGGAACACGCTTTAGAACTTAAAGGAGACTTTTAATATTAAAGGAAGCTTTACGTCGATTATGGAACTGGCCATAAACACATTTACTCAATTAATGTCAAAAACTATCCTGTCAATCTAATAATTAATAATAAACATAGGACGGCATCAGCCACCCATTATTCCTATAACTTGCTGTGGTCACTCAGGACTCAGCTGACGGTCAACTCACAACAGGAACCGTCACACAAGTAATTCCTTGAATGCCCAAGAGAATTCAGTTGCTAATGGAAGCAACAAACAAAAATTAACGGAACGCAAAGGTCGCTCAAAAACAGGAATGGAACATTTTAGGGACATAACAAGCATATACCAAATAAAAGTTGACAACAAATTCCTTAAAATATGTAAAAAAATGTTCCAGTGCGTTTTTGGACTTTCTAGAGGAAAGGTTGATATTTTGGTCATGAAAGTAAAAAATTGTGATAAAGCATTATTACCTCTTGGTGACATGCGAGGTCGTCACGAGCCAAAAAACAAAATGGAAAAACAACGCAAAGCAATGAGGGAACATACAGAGAAATATCACAAGTATGAGAGCCATTACACTCGCCGGGATACAAGTAAGAAGTACCTTCCAACTCATCTCAATGTGAAAAAAATGTATGAAGAATACAAACGCGATTCCGAATTGTCCGGTCAATATTATTGTGGGTCATACAGCATGTTTAGTGAAGAATTTGGAAAAACTGGATAAAAATTTAAACAGCCTAAAACGGATACCTGCAAAACATGCGATTCTTTTCAACTAACTTTGAAACAGTGCAAAAATTTAGACGAAAAACAAAAAATTCAACAATTCAAGATTTTGAAACTCATAAAAAACTAGCTGATGAAGCTTACGCACAGAAAAAATTGGACAAAAATATTTCTCTCGAAAACCCAACCAAAACCGTACTTGTGTTTGATTTGCAACAAGTTCTTGCCACTCCTTCCCTTACAGCCAATATTTCATTCTACAAACGTCTTTTGTCGACCTACAACTTGACAATTCGTGATTGTTCAAAAGAAGGTGGTACAGAATGCTACATGTGGCATGAAGCCATTGGCGGAAGGGGTTCAGAATAAATAGCATCTTGTTTATTTGAAAAAGTTCAGAGCCTCCCAGATTCGATTTCACACGTAATAACATATTCCGACACCTGTGGGGGCCAAAATCGTAATGTGAACATGGCTACAATGCTTAGTTATGTAGCGGCTTCCAAAGAAACCATTTCTGTTATCGATCAAAAATTTCTTTTGCCTGGACATACCCATTTAGAATGTGATGCAGACCATGCAAGAATTGAAAGAGCAAAAAAATCGTACAATCATGATTCTTAGAGATTGGTACACATTTGTAGCCTCAGTAAGAGGCAAAAAGCCTTTCAAAGTGGTAAAGATGACGCAAAGAGACATTTTGTCTTTTTCAGACTATTTGACTATTTGATTGTCAAAAGACATGTAAACACAGACAAGAAAAAAATTAATTGGCTTCAGATTAGATGGCTTCGATATGAGAAAGAGTTTGGTGTTATCAAGTATAAGTGCTTTCTTTTAGAAGAAGAACCATTCAGAACTGTTGATTCACGTCGTAAAAGACCACTAAAATCAAACAGATCGTCAAAGTCTTTGTTGGATCTTAAGTACCCCTAAACGCTGCCATAATGGCCCACTTCCAGTGAACCCGTTAAAGAAGAAAGACTGATCAAGCACAAACATCTGATCAAGCCTGTCTCTGATCAATGTCTTGTCACTTCCAATCAACCGGCAAACCAACGTACTGGCCTACAGATAGAGAAAAAACGCCAAGCTTAGTCGACTTTTTTGTGTTACGCAATATTGCATCCGCTTATGCCAACATTGAAGAATGCTTTGACCTAGCATCTGACCATTCAGCAATTCTACTCTCATTGAGTGAACATGTAATAACCAAACAGCAACCCGCATATCTCGTTAACGGGAAAACTGATTGGGACAGATTTCGAGCAGAGCTCGAACAGAGACTTGAACTAAGCGTGCCCTTGAAAAAACTGTTAGAAAAGCTCCTTTTGCAGAGACTTAAACCAATCATCGACGAAAAGCAGTTTATTCCGTCTCACCAGTTTGGATTCCGTAATAAGCATTCAACTATGGATCAAGTGCATCGAATTACCGATGTAATTGAGAGAGCACTAGAAGAGAAAAAGATCTGCGCAACGATATTCCTAGATGTGGCCCAAGCATTCGACCGAGTGTGGCATCAGGGCCTGGAATATAAACTAGAAAAATATTTGCCATGACAAATGAGCCAAATTCTTCCGTCATACATTACTGAACGCCACTTCAGAGTTAAATATGGAGAAGGATATTCTGACCTCAAGAAGATTTGTGCTGGAGTACCTCAGGGCAGTGTCCTTGGACCTGTTCTCTACCTGCTGTACACCAACGACATCCCACAAAGCGACGGAGTAGTCACGGTAACATTCGCCGACGACACTGCTCTGCTTGCTACTGACCAAGACATACAGTCAGCCACGAACAGACTCCAAATAGCTGTCAACAATGTCACCACTTGGACAAAGAAATTGCGCATCAAACTAAATGAGGCGAAATCGAATCACGTCAATTTCACCAACAAGAAATATGACTATACTCCAGTGATTGTCAACCAGCAAACAATCCCACATGCCAACGAAGCAAAGTATCTAGGCATGACCCTAGATGCAAAATTTCGATGGAAAACACATGTGAAGAAGAAACGTGAGCAATTAAACCTCAAATTCAGACAAATGTATTGGTTCCTTGGACGTCACTCTGAGTTGTCAATACACAACAAAGTGATTATCAACAAGCAAATTCTGAAGCCCGTATGGACTTATGGCATCCAACTCTGGGGATGCACTAAGAAATCCAACATCAAATTAATTCAAACGTTCCAGAATAAAGTACTTCGAAGCATCGTCAAAGCACCGTGGTACATTCGCAATGAAGACATCCATCGTGACCTGAATATGCCTATGGTTGAAGATGAGATTAAGAGGTTTGCAGGCAAACATCAGAAGAGGCTAGAAAACCACGAGAACGTCAAAGTGATATCACTACTCGACAACAACGGACTTGTTCGACGGCTAAAGAGACTAAAACCGTTCAAATTAGTGTAGTGACAGTGAAAGTGCCTAGATTTCTAAGCATGACATGTCTATCACATGAACCAAGTGATTAGTGTTATGTGGAGTGTGTCACTGGATACTTTTCTACTGAACAGCTAAAGTCTAGTTATTAGGAAAAAATTGTTAGATAGATTTAATCTAGTTACAATGTTCAACGTCCCTAGGGCGTTTTCTATTAAAAAAAATCATTCAGATCCAAGCTATTCCTATCTGAAGCTGCTAATATTATTGTCTGTCTAAGGAAGAAACTGCTCAAAATGAAAATATAATTTTGCACCAAGCAGCTGGAATTTAAAAAAACATCAAAAATTTTAGTTCTCGGCAAGTAGCTTTCCCTGCTGCTCGTGATATTAATAAAAATGAGTTTACAAATCAAGTACCAAATATGTTACTAAAATTTATATCTTGGCTTACCGACGAATATAGTTTTAACGATTTAGAAATAAATATAAATCCAAGATAAGCTGTCATTCTTCGCAACATTATTATGGCGTTGTTCGACAAGTGATATAAAAAACATCTTTTCAATTTGGATTAAGCTTATAGGTACACCATTTAGTATGAAGTAGACAACTTTTGAACCTCCTATCTGCAATCTGTATTAGCTGTACGTATAATGAAATGATGATGTATCAGATTCAGAAAATGAAGAAGCCTAATATGATTCTTGTTACTTTTACTTATTTTTATGTTTCTCAGATATCTAAGCATTGCAGATCAATAACACTAAACTAGGCAATAAACACAGTCAAATTAAAGGTGCTCAGCGATAACTAACTATTATGGCACCGTGCGCGTAAACTTAGGCATTGACCTCAAATCTAAAAAAATCATATCATAAAAACTATTGACAATATCCCAGAGTTTTTTTTTGTACAAACTTTTTTGCTGTTTGGCGTCATTTTCTTCGCAGCATGATACATAATATTTCCAAAAAAAAAGTTCCTCGATTGGTGAAAATTGGCTTGCGTAGATTTTAAGCTTCCAAAGTCGTTGGCGTTTTAAGGATATTAACAAAAAAATACCAATAATAGTATAACATCAAATGAAGCGATTAAGTATGTCCTTTAAAACAAATAAAAAATTACGGCGATAGCTTTACTCGTAAAGTAAAAAAGTAAAATGTATGATTTTTTTAAATAAATAGTATGGTTACCACTAAAAAATGTATTTTTAATGAGTTTGTATGTGTACAATGATGTTGTCGACAACACCCAAGGGTCTTATCTTGTTCTAAGCTCATAAAAAATATGGGTGTGTGCTTATACGATAGAAGTGAACACGATAGAAGTGAAAACAAATTGTGAAAAGAGAGGAAAATAATTGGACGGTAACCCGACCAGACGGAACCTCCTAATATATTGTTTTCTGATTTCTGATTGTATTGTATTTTCTTTTACTTAGGAAACAATAAATATATATTTCTCCCTTAACAGGTATTATTATTTTACATATGCCTGTTATAATACCTATATAATTACATTTATGTTATATAATGGATTAGTTCGGTGAATCAACAAATGATAATATCGATATTGTTATATAAAATTGTTTATTCCTCTCTCTGTACCCATGAAGTAATATTAGTTATAAAATAAACAATAATATTTGTGAATTATATCGTGGAATTTTCCTCTGAACTTCTTTACTGCTATTATATTATAAGAATGAAACAATAGGCCTATGGAAGCTAAAATATGCTGTAAATAGATAATATCAATATTGTTATAAAAAATTATTTATTTTTATCTCTGTACCCATGAAGCAATAATATTTACATACAGCTGCTCTGAATAATAGTACAGAATGCCAATACGCGGACGGACCAGATGTCATCATTAGGACGGTTTGCATAAGCCTCCCTCATTTTTATGTCTTCGAATGTGTAGAATATAGAAAGTGTCAATTACATTAGGAACATCCCTTGCTCGAATGGGGAAAACTACATTTTAAATACTAGTAAAACAAAATTAAAATTAATAGAACAAACAGGACGAATCAACGAAACTTAATTTAGCGTAAAAAAACAAGAGCTTTCTTTCAGTTAAATTTTTCTCGGTCCATCTGCAAAACTACATACTGTGGAACGCTATTATTATTCATATAACTTTGAAACGTTATAAGCTCGATATGATTTTCCTCAAAATTATTTTATAAAATTATAAACTGTAGGTTGGCAACGTTGTCTACGGGCTTATCAAAATCTCGTAAACCATTCAGAGCGTGGGCCGAGTATATACCCTGATCCGATAAAAAATGAACCAGCATCACAGGAAACTATTAAATAGGCCACGTGTTCACTGCCTTAAGGGCTATCCTACACAGTTTTCGCGCTCGTTGATCTTTACTCTTATTTTCATCTGCGATATCCTCCTCCTCCTGTCTGGCGAGTAAAATAAAGTGCGAGAGACCATCCGCAAGATGTTTACGCGGCCCAAGCAGACTTAATATCCATCTATTTATACAATACCATCATTACTTAGGGTTATTCTAATACGTCATCTTACACGTGCTGAACAAAATCAATTGTGCTCACCACAAACTTATTATTACGGCTCCACACAATGGAGGTGGGTGTCTCAATGAACTCCAACACATCCAAGTGCCATG
This sequence comes from Tetropium fuscum, assembly GCA_964058915.1. Taxonomy (NCBI): domain Eukaryota; kingdom Metazoa; phylum Arthropoda; class Insecta; order Coleoptera; family Cerambycidae; genus Tetropium; species Tetropium fuscum. The sequence continues at coordinate 71,183 of CAXKVY010000649.1, forward strand.
GATGCAAATTACCGCAGGTTCCGTACGCCATAAACAATGGACAAACGCGCTCTAAGGTATTTTTTCTGAAAAGTTCATGTGCACCAAGCGATGGCTCTAACCTGCAGTTAAGATTTTCTTCCTAAAAAATACTAGCAGCAAATCGACAAGTGCACGAAAGGTGGTGTATCCCTATTTGAACTGTATATTAGCTAATTAGAAGGCATCTGTTATTTTTCAGAGCAGGTAAGAGTCCACCGGGTTTGTTATTGAGGTAGCAATAAAATAAGAGGCCTTAAATGTGGGTGTGGCAGTACTCCGTTGTCTTTTTCAATTAACGCACCCCGAGAGTTGAAAATTCCTAAATAAACAGCGATATATAATATGGCGCGGGAGTCATTCAACACACTAATATTTCCAATTATGTAGAGACAAAATCATATTGATATGAACTGCATTTATTATCAGAGTGTCTTTAGGAAAACTATACGGGCTCGGTACCGATTTTATTTCAGGTGTTATTGTTCTAGATTATTTAGGCTATTATGCCCCAATCTGCAATGACCCATATAGTCCAATCAATGGAGAATGTAGTTTGAAAAAATCGGTGTATTTCGGTAGTTTTACATTGAGGTAGGAGGGAAAGTGTCCTTAACAATCAAAGTCCCAAACGAGTGTGGGTAACGCGCGAGGTAAGGGGGTTCAATTGTACTTTTCCCTGTACTGAACATTAAATGTTTTGAACACCCTGTATTGAACATTAAATTTACATTCCACTAACCTTTCTGGATATTTATTGTTTCTGTTGTCACCAGCCTAAACTTAATAGTTTATGAGATATCGGCGACTGAATGTGCACCTGCACTATAAATATGTCACAAAGCTGCTCAAAGCAGAAAAATAAAATACCTCCCAAAAGTATCAAAAGTGAAACACTAAAAGTAATAGGTAGGTATAATTTATTTGAACCATAATTTAAAGATTCAAAATGTACATCGTTGACTTCGGCATTGGCAAGAATTAATTCTTTCTTCTAATCTCATTTTATTTTGATTTACCAATTTCACGTTTTACAGTTTTCGTCACAGACTTTTCTGATTTCTGATTGCAAATAATTGATTTTGAGTGTTGGTTAGAAAATGGGTTAAAATAGAGTACCTACCTTATCAAACTCGGAACCGTAAGTGATTTTTTTCCTAGAGGCCAGAATATGTAGTTTAAGTTAACTTAAAATCTTTTTTTATTTGATGACTAATTAAATTTATTAAAAGTACATTATTCATTATCAGCATCAACTGATGTATCTTGTTCTTGGTTGCCCCGACCTGAACAGAATATGCATATGATAGGAATAAGTGCAGAACATCCATTCGATCGAAGGGTATAAAGCACTATACCATTGTTTTTCCAAGGCTTTTCCATTAGTATCATCAAGTTTGCTGTGCGGTATCTGTTTAGTTAGTTAATGAAAAACCTTACATAACAAAAATGTCCATATAAATAATAATCCGGTATCTAGGTATGTACTTACCGGATTATTATTTATATGGAGAAATCCACATTTGAGCCCATTTTTTCCATTATTCTTTCATAAAAGTGTACATAGTAGGTATATTATTACATCATTAGTGTAAAAAATCGATTAACATTGACCAAAATAGTAATAAACAAATAAACAACCCACCGACAATATCACAACATAACCCTTGCTTTTACAGCTGGCCTGGCGCTCTTGCGTAAAAAATGTTAAAACTAATACTCGAAATACTTCGTCCATGGAAAACAGACAATTTAACTTAAAAGCATTTATTTAATTAGCTCATAGGTCTAAAAAATAATTTGGACTTGAATTGTAGAGAAATATGTTTAAAGTTTCACGTATAATGTGTTTAAATACTAAGAAATGCCCAAAACCCGAGAATTTCCCGTCTTAAAATCACACTTTTGAATCTCCCATAAGAAATACATGGCAGTCAAATTTTCTGAAGTGTGTTTAAGAGCCCATATTAGAGTTTATTACTGCGTAATTCTATTTCTAAAGTCTATGTTATGTGGTTGTGTCTTATACAACTTTTCCTTGATTGGGCCCAGTAGAATAAATCCAATGGTGTGAGGTCTGGATATATCGCCGCCCACCGTATAGGACCATGGGTACATATCCAGCGATTATTAAGACTTTCACTTAAATAGCGGGTGAGTACTCGGGCGTTATGGGGCGGTGCACTATCTTGCTGATGGAAGATATGTTCATGCTGCATAGGTAAAACTTCCAAAAAAAACTTTTTATTTCGTTATGCAGAATATGTAGGTACCGGGCCCCATTTAAAGGCCTATCAAAAAATTTTGGTTCTACAATGTGTGTTCCTATAACGCCCAGCCAAACGTTAGTGCCGAATCTTTCTTGAAAACCCCCTCCTCTGGATAGATCTTTATGTTCCGTTTACCAAGATCGTGTATTGTTCCTATTGAACATTGCCATGTTGGTAAATCGAGATTCATCCGAAAATAAAATCCACGATTTTATATTTAGCTGATAACGTTCAGTTTCTAAATACCAAGTGCAAAAATTCAATCTTCGTTGATAATATCTCTCGTAAAGATGCTGATGGATTTGGTACTTAAAAGATTTGTACTTATGTTTATGTAGAATGTTTCTAGCACTTTCGGGAGATATCCCGATACCACTAGCAGATTGCCTTGTAGAACTTGTTTTATGAATATTAACACAGGCCAGTGTGGTTATCTCTGCCTCCTCATTTACAATAAATGTGTTCTCAGGTTCATTATCATTTTCCCTTTTTTGATCTTCCAACCATGGAAAGTATTACGCACAAGGTTGGTAACGTTCTGCATAACGTCGACCATATAATGCTTTGGCTTCCCTTCGGTTTTTCTTATCTCTCCATATACTAATAACATATCAATTTGATGCTCGCGCCTAAACACAGCCATTTTTAACAATTAGATATCATAAACACTTACTAAAAGGTAAATATATAATAAAACGCAAAAATTAAATGACAACTGTCCAGAGAAACTTTTAAATAATGCTGCAGTACTGTCAAAATCTATATGAAAATCGGTAAATAGTTCGTTTGTTTTATACAGCTCCCCTGAATCAAAGTTCTGTTTAAACATCATTTTTTTTATTGTTTAGCGTTTGTGATAGTGCAGGTAAACATCCAGTCGCCGATATCTCATAAACTATTAGGTTTAGGCAGGGGACAGCAGAAAAAAAATATCCAGAAAGGTTACTGTTCAATACAGGGTGTTCCATTAAAAATATCGTGGAAAATTTGAGCCTGAAAATCACTTTTCGTAGTACTTCCGGTACAGCCGGAAATTAAATTTTTATGACTTTATCAAATTTTACACCCCAAAAAACTTAAATAACCGTAACAGATTTGTTCCTACATTCATTTGTTTCATGTGAAAATGAAGTAATTTATCATTGATATAACATTTTCAAACGCCATTATCTCAAAAACCGCCAAAGATAGATATAGGGTATGTACATATTTTGGGCCTAGAATTTTCTGGGCAATCTAAATTTTCAATAACATATAGGGTGTTCAATTAAGAATAACAAAGTTTATACTGTTTCCGGTTAAACCTGAAATGGCAATCAGATCTTGAAACAATCAAACTATGCACCGTTGTCAACCATACAAGTTCCCAAAATTTTAAATCGATATATTTTTTTCAAGAAAGTTATAGGGCTAGTAATATCGTAGGCACCCGGTATAGCAAAGTTTGCTTATTATACAATAAGTTTATTATACAATATAGTTGGCCATCGTTTATTATAAAAGGTATCTCAAAATTAACGCAAGATTTGAATTTGCCGCCATTTGTGCAGTAAAGTGTTGGCAACCCTAAACAAAAAACAATTCGATAGCTGACAGTTTAGGGTTAGCTGACAGGTACACGATAGAACAACGTGTCTTCATTATTGAACAGTATTTCAAAAATAATGAAAGGTTGGCGGCCGCATTTCGAAAATTTCATACAAAATATGGTTGGAATAGTGTTTTAACTTCGTCAACTGTGAAGAGATTAATTGAAAAATTCAGGGAGACTGGATCCGTTGGAGACGCCAAACTCACTGGTCGTCCAAGAACAAGCCGTTCAAATGTCAATATTGAAGCAGTGCGTGAGACTGCTCGACGTTTTCGGTGCAGTGTCGGTGATAATCAAGGAACCTCAATTCGGTGTCGTGGACCAGAATTGCAAATTTCAAGAAGCTCTCTACATCGTATACTCACTAAAGATCTGCTTCTCCATACTTCTCCATACAAAATTCAATTAACGCAACAACTGAAGCCTAATGACCATGCACAGCGAAGAGAGTTCGTTGAATGGATTATTGAACATCAAATGAATGCTGCTTTTTCGAGCCATGATGGCCTTGTTAATCGCCAAAATTGCCGCTTTTGGGGTTCTGAAAACCCACATGTGATTGTCAAAAAACAAATGCATCGACAACGTGTCACTGTTTGGTGTGGATTTTGGGCTGGAGGCATAATTGGACCATATTTTTTTGAAAATGAAGCTGGTCAAGCAGTGACTGTTACTGCTGCTCGATATCGCGACATGATAACGCAGTTCTTTCTGCTGAAATTGGATGATATTGATGTGGCCAATATGTTGTTTCAAGAAGACGGTGCCACATGCCACATAGCCCGTGAAATAATTCATTTGCTGCATGAGACATTTCCAGACCGTGTACTTTCTCGTTTCGGTGATCAGAATTGGCCCCCTAGATCGTGTGATTTAACACCATTAGGTTTCTTTTTATGAGGTTATTTTAAATCACAGGTCTATGTCAACAGACCCACAACCACCCATGCATTAAAGGAGGAGATTCAACGCTGCATGAACGAAATTCAGCCACATTTATGCAGAATGGTCATGGGAAATTTCGACAAGCGAGTGCGTATGTGCATGCAAAGCTGTGGAAGCCATTTGCCCGATGTGGTATTTCAAAAATAACCCTATCCTATGTACTTTATGATTCAATAAAAAAATTACAATCAAAAGACTAAAAATTGTGTTTTCTATTTAATTCAAATCTTACGTTAATTTTGAGACACACTTTACATTAATAAAAAATTCTTTGCTATAAAATTTTTCAAAATGATTTGGCATTTTTCGTCAATTCGAAATTCCCTAATATCATAGAACAGGACGGACAGACAGAAGGAAGAACGGACGGAAAGTTTATTTTGAAGTTATTATGATCTGGTAATTTTTTTAAACACATTGTTAAATTTTGTTATTTTACACAAAATTGATTAACTCTCAACCGTGTAAATTTTAATACTAAATCTATTTGCCAAACATAGGCTCATTACGACAAGCATTGATCTCAAAATTCGAAATTTACTGAATTTACTAATTTCAGTGTAGCCGCCTATAGTATATAACGCTCTTAATGCCTTAATTTTCAAGATACAGGGTGAAGATAAACGTATCTTCACAGTGCTTAGTACGGATGCAATGGCGTCCGTACTAAGATGGCTATAGTTAGAAATCAGGGCTAAAGTTAAGCTAGTCCTTCACGAAGTCATCACATCGGAATGGCAGGTTAAATTAAAACGGAAACATTTATTTAAACCTTGATTATGTTAAAATTTACATAAATTATTTACTTAGATAATCATTTCGGTATTGATATGAGTCGAAACATATAAATTTATTATCTCTATTACAAGGTAACGACTATTTTTACTGATTATTATTTGATGAATAAATTCGTAAAATGCAGGATAGTTTTACTTGTACCATTGAGGGAAGGAATCAGACTAGTGCCTAATATTGTTACCTCAGCTATTGTTTTTCCAGAAATCATTAGATTCCATGTTTGTACCAACTCGGGCGCCACGTTTTTATGATACTTAGCAGCATGGCGTTAATTCTTTTTTTATATTTCCCTCGCCACTCAGAGTTTATTATTTTCGAGTGTATTTCACACTCCGTATCTAAAAATAAAGAATAACACATTCTACCTGTATAAATAAAGATGTCGCTTTAATGTCCTTTTAATGTTTTCGCAACATTAGGGTCAAATTAATAGGGTTGTTATTTTATATAGCCATCAAAGAGGTTGGCAAATAAATTTACTTAAACATGCTAAAAGTGTAGACAGTTGACGCTTACAGCGCTTTAGTACAAGGAAAAATGTGTAAAGAAGACACGACGCGAGAGAGGGACCCAGGTAAAACACCAAATATTTACGGCTAGGGGCCGTATCTTTCCGACACTTCAACTAATGGCCCTCCAGTCCTGTTTGACTTTATAAGACAACCAGTTAGAATTAAATTGTTGGAAACACATTTAGGACCAGAAGTGCGGTTTTAGGTGTTTTTATAATAGTCAGTCCATTATCATAGTTTTGTCTACTTTATTTAGGAATTTTGTACTAATTGCATTATAAATTATTTTTTCTACTCCTATACTTTATTTCTTTTATTAGATATTCAGTACTTATAATTTAATGAGATTCATTAAGATAAAAATTTCCCATTAAGATACAAGTTTATAACCAATAGGAACGCGATATAAAACAATATTCTGTCAATATCAACTATTGCCTTGAACATCTCACAGATCTAAAATACACTCAGGGGAAAAAACCCAACAAGTTAATATTTGGTAAAATTTAAGGCCTCATAACTTTTTTATTTTAATTTAAATTTTCATAATTTTTTTAGCAAACTGTAAAATGATAAAATGAACAATTTCAACTTGCACATCCCGTATTTCGTTATATGCTTGCGTTTTAATCATTATACAGGGTTAATTAAAATATTGTTGTAGAACCCTAATTTTAAAACACTCTGTGGAATAATTGCATAACCAATTTCTTGCAAAATACCAATTTTTGTGAAGAACCATTCCTTTTCTACATTTTGTTCTAAGTTCATGTCTTTATGTGTATTAATTAATTTTTTAGAGCAAAATCAATTTGTCACCAAAAGTTTTAAAGTAAATAATTTCAACAATCAACACGAAATTTATTAAAAAAATGTCCTCACAAAATAAAAAATTGACTACTAATGTACCAAAAAATGTTCCTCGGAAGGTCGTTAACATTGTGGAAAATCACTCGTCACACTCTTTTGATAAAGAAGAACTTGACCTTCTAGACAAGGGTTTATACTTTGCTCTAGCCCCTTCTGATGAGATCTAAGATGATGTCGTGGCAAGGATTGAAAGTTCAATTCAATATCTGCCTGATTTATCCAAGGGTCTCATCAGAGTGGCTTGCAGGAATCAAATTTCTAAAAATATAATTAATAACGTAGACAATAAACAGTCAGCTCAAAGAATCAAAAAAAGATTATCAAAAAGTTGCACGAGAAAGACTGCTTTTATTTAAAAGCAGATAAAGGTAATAAGGTTGTTATTTTAGATAAAGAGGACTATTAATTATGAACGGGTACAAACCTAATTAGTAATGGTCCTTATAAAGAACTTACTAGAAACCCTTTACCAAGAATGACCACTGAAATATAAAATGTCCTCAAATCATGTAACAAATCATGTAAGAACAGGTTACATGTATCTAACCCTACTGTAGCTAGATTGTATTGTCTACCAAAAATTCATAAGCCAGGGAAGTCTGTGCGTCCAATAGTATCGTCTATTGGATCCCCGACTTACCACTTATCAAAATGGTTGACTAAGGAATTTGAAAGTTTGCCCGAGCATAAATTTTAATGATTTCATTGATAAGGTCAAGAATATTCAATTGCAAGAGGGTGAAATTTTGATTTCCTTTGATGTTTGTTCATTATTTCCGAGTGTACCAATTCCACAGACCTTGGACTATCTTGAGGATTTACTCGAATTAAACAACTATAGAGAAGAAGTAATAGAAGAATATATAAACCTTACAACATTTTGTATGAAACAAAATTGCTTTCGTTTCAATGACAAGTTCTATGAACAACATGAAGGAACCGCAAATGGGTAACTGTTTATCGCCTTTCATTGCTGATGTCTGCATGAGTCGATTTGAAACTGAAGCAAAAGAAGAATTCGAGTTTATTCCTAGGATTTGGTTGAGGTATGTGGATGACATTTTTGCCGTGTTTGACACTAAGATTGCAGATGTAGAAAACATCATTCCAAATTAAATAGTCGTTTCACTTCTGGAAAGTTTACATATGAACTAGGAAATAATGGAAAACTTCCATTTTTAGATGTATTAGTAATTAAAAATAGTGACAATAGATTAGAATTTAATATATATAGAAAAGATACCAGTACGATCAGATATATCCCTAATGACTCTCACCACTGCTATCAACATAAAATGGCAAGTTTTAATTTTCTTGTCCATCGTTTCCTAAGTTTCCCTCTCAGTAATGAGAGGTTTGAAAAAGAAAAAGTATTAATTAAATATATAGCTGTGAGTAATGGTTATCCTAGAGATATAGTTGAAAAACTAATTAGGAAGCGTAAATTTAAGGACACACTTCGTAATTCTATGACCTTTCAAAAGGATATAGAGACTCCAAAATATGTATCCATCCCGTACGAACCTCGGTTTACTCGTGGTTTGAGTAAGGTCTTCAAAAACGTGGGTATAACAGCGATTCATTCGTCGAGTAATAAATTACAACAACTCTTAGACAATCCAAAGGATAAAATTGTTCCAAATGAAAGGTCTGGGATTTACGAAATTAGTTGTAATGATTGTGATCGAAAATATGTTGGACAAACGAGACGATCAATTAACACCAGATTTAAAGAGCATATGGCTCATCTAAAATATGGAAGAACAGATAAGTCTAGTGTTACACAACATGCTTTTGACAACAATCATGGAGTAGATATTAGTAATTTAAGATCAGTTAGAAATGTGACCAATAATAGACAGTTGGATGCATTTGAGAGCATAGAAATTGTAAAATGTAAAAGTAGTATGAATAGCGACAAGGGACCTATACCGTATAACCCGCTTTACGCGTTGCTTAGCAACAAATCATTGAAGCGTGACTAATGATTTCACCATAAATAGTATAAATAGGGTAGATTTTTAGTTTAAGATTAGTTTTAATCGTCTCCGGATGATGCCAACTTGATTGGTGAAACGCGCGTCGAGCGAAGTGAAAGTGTTTTGGTGTTTGTAAAAACTACTCCGAGTGAAATAATTTCGTATAATAATTTCATAACCAAATTCTTACAAAATACCACACAAATACATTTTTGTGGGGACCATGCCTTTCCTTCATGAAAATTAAATAAAAATAAGATCTGGACTACGACTGGGCCAGTTAAGAACATGTTGTCATCTTGAAACAAATTAGTGACGGTATGAGCAGTATGAACGGAGTAGTTATCTTGTTGAAAGATGAATTCATTATTAGGAAATAATTGTCGCATAAAAAAGCATAATATTATCTAAAATCCTTATATACGTTTCACTATTAACCCTTCAGTAATAACGTCAGTTTTTAATCACAAAAGTGATAACGTCGGTCTCACAGATTGATAATACCCTCTGGACTTACAATGTCTGTATAATTACAAAAAATAACATAAGGAAACAAGTAAAGTCTGTCTTATTTCAAAAGGACTGTCTTAACATTTTATTGCAGTCGCAACAACAAATTAACTGAAAAACAAATTTGTAAAACAAAACAAAAATACTGAAGATTTTGAAGCATTAACTCAAAATAAAATGTGTAAAACTTAAATTATCTTAATTTAAGAAAATTAAAGTAATACATTTTGACATTTAGACAAAAATATAACATTTAATCAGTCTCCATTTCAGTTTGATCATTGCAATCTTGACACACCATCAAACAATTTTCCAGATACATATATTTGCCACATTTCTGGCAGGAATATATTGTTTTGAAATTTTTTTTCGACGAACAATAAAAACATATGCTTGGAACATTATTCCTTTATTGTGGGCCATCTTCAGTAGGTATTTTTAAAAGCTCCTTTATCCTGCTTCGCATAAGTTTGGGAATATGTTGATTGGTTGATCTTTTTCGTAAATGCTCATCTAATAATTATTTTTATTAGCTAATTTATCTAAAAACTGACTGCGGCGTATTTTGGAATGAGCTGTTACTTGCATCAAGTATGATTATAGCAGTTATTGCTGCAACCCTCAAGACACTATAGAAAATAACCATAAACTACCATCTTATTGCTCGCGCTGTATTATATGTAGCACAAAGTTTGTCTACCACATCCACCCCACCTTTTGTAGAATTGCACAACATAATTCTCAGGTTTTCCTGTTTGTGGGTCTATAGAATCATCGTGATGCAATGTAGATAAAAGTAGCACATTTTTGTTACGTTTATGAATATATGACATCAAGGTACATTTTTCTTGAAATCTGAACATAGATGAAGAAACCGGCCGCTTTCCCTGAACAAATTCTATAGGTTAATGACGTTTTGTTTTTCCTCAAAGTTCCAGTTATTGTTAATTTGTGATTTACAAGTAGATAATCTGCTAATTCTGTACTAGTAAACCAGTTATGTATTGTCAGGTTTCTTTTGGTGCCTGAAATTCGCCTACATAATCTTTCTACGACGGCGGATGGACTGTTAGAAACATTATATGGTCCATCGGGCTGGGCTTCAACGGACACCTCTATATTTGATACATTTAATACATTTTGGCATCAACGAGGGCGAAAATTTTAATTCCGTATTTATTAGGTTTGCTGGAAATATAAATCCGAAAACCATAACGACCTCTAAATGCTTCTAGATTTACATCTATAGTAACGTACTCCGACAAAGAATAGTGTTTTTGGCAGTTAGAGTTGAACTTATCAAAAAGCTCTCTCATAGGACATAATTTATCCACTTTTATTTTCTCACATCTTTTCAATTTATCATCAAATCTAATGTGTCTTATCAAAAATCGGTATCTCTCAATGGACATTGTAAATCGAAATAGTTCAATTGCCGTTCCATAGAATATCGCTATCGATAAAACATCCCCAAATGTCCATAGGTATTTTCAACTTCTTGATGTCCCCTTTCGCTCCTGGCAAGTGAGTTATTATATTTTCGGAACGAGTTCTCACGTTTTTCGGAGGAAAATGTTTTTTCCACTTAGTTGTGCCGTCTTTGCCAAGGAAGTGTGGGTTTCTAGCAGATAATTCACTAGTAGTCTAAGTATCCTCTCTTTCGAAATCCAATAATTCTTGTTCGGAATCCGTATTTTCTTCTAGTACTTCAACTTTTTCTTGTTCGTCTTCATCCACAGAGTCGTCATATTCACTGACATATGGATCAGTTTCTTCCAATAAACGTAAAAGTTTAGCCTGATCAGCCTCGTAAGACATTCTGTTAAAGAAAACTTTGTTTTATATATATTACATGCAATATTACAAAAATAATACTTACGTACTTTGGGAATTATTTTGTAGCACGAATAATAACGTCGGTCTTACACGCCGTAAACCGGGAATTATTTTGTAGCGCGAGTATGAACGTTGGTCACACACACCGTAAGTGTCAATAAGCGGATACGTACGGCGTTGGTTCATTGCCCCACCGGTGTATTTCCCCGCGTTTGTGTAGTGTGTCATTTGTACATTAACATCGTGCCTAGAGAAGCCTATCATCAATTTGGAATCGACCGTTGGCGCAAAAGGATGCCGGCCGAACTTAACCGCTGACGTCAGATCTTGTCTAACAACACGTGGCCGATAAGTAATCCTGTTAGTCTATAATGCTTGAGGATTATAGACTAACAGGATTGCTTATCGGCCACGTGTTGTTAGACACGATCTGACGTCAGCGGTTAAGTTCGCCCGGCATCTTTTTGCGCCAACGGTCGATTCCAAATTGATGCTTGGTCAGATAACACTCCTCTAGGCACGATGCTAATGTACAAATGACACACTGCAACAAACGCCGGGAAATATACCGGTGGGGCAATGAACCTACGCCGTACGTATACGCTGACGTCAAAAGCGTGGTGGGGGCCTACGAGATTTGTCTAACGTTGCGTTTATGACGATAAGCAATCCTGTTTAGTCTATAATCGTTGGCGCTTATGGGGAGAAGCAATCCTGTTTAGTCTATAATCGTTGGCTTGATACAACGAGTTCAAGTTTTGTGCTGCCAATCCACATAAATAACTGGGCTACCATAACAGAAATTCAAAATTTACCAGATTTCATACGTAAAATTCACGTAAAGTTGAACTATTTCTAAACGTAAATTTTACGTTCGTTCATTGTGAACAAGTACATATAACTACACGTAGTTTATTTTTAGCGATAACGGATTTTTTACCTTTGTATTACGAATTACGTCCTTTGTGAATTGGCACTAAGCTTAAATAAATTATCACTAAGTTGTCGCCTCAAGCAGATATTGCATACTATGGATGGCCATCATATCCCTGGAAGGTACTGTAATGCATATCCCCCCACTATAAAAGACGAGTGAGATAAATATGAAAATAGATCACGTCGGTCTGTGACACCGAATGTTAGTACTGAAGGGTTAAATCATTTTTCAATATACCACAAGACATCAGGACCATGTGCCGATATTCAAGCCCACATATTACCACTTTTTGTCATTCTTAGATACATTTCTCATCGAATCGAGTATTCGGAGGTCGGTAAACGCTAATCGACCGCTGTGTGTTGACTGAAGTTTTTTCTTCTGTAAAGATTAGGTAGGTATATTGTTCCAAAAATTTACATCATGCATTAAAAATTCTTTATGTTCAGCTATTTCTGTGCTGCTGGATGACAGCGTAGCTCCGATTCTCTTACTCGCCGGCGACCAGTCGATTCTCTTACTCGATCCGGGAAAGTAATTAATTCAGCAGACTGAATAATTGCGTAAAATGGATTTACCAATTGCAAATCTTGTTGTTGAGTTGATATCCTTCATCGCCCTGATCTAGAATTTCTACTAATCGTACCGTTTATTCTTCACTTTTTTTTTTAAATATTAGACACCAAATGTTGGTTAATATTATAACACAGTGCAATTTGTGTCATTGACCATCCATCTTATGCTTTAGCTTAGCAATAACTCCAGATATTAGTTATTGCACATTTGCAATGAGTTTTGACAACTAAGTGACAATGTTATAAAAATGAAGTTAGATGTACACAACTAGATTTTAGCAAAAATACGTTATAAGACTTATTAGGGCTTATATACGTTATAAGTACTATTTCTTTTTGCTCGCAACATAAATTGAAAACTCTGTAGTTTGACTTCTGACTTGCCCCCTACATTCCCTCTTCAGTTATCTGCTCTACTATAAGTAGAAAATTGCTTTTAAAAATGTTGATGTAGCCTCCAACACTTAATCTGATTCTGAGTCTTAATTATGCTGGAAACCGATTGGATTTTTTAGAACGATGTTCTATACTGATCTATACAATAAAGCATTAATTTATTAGTTATTTTAACTTCCACCTACATAGGTCACAAGAGGTAAATAATAGTCAATTGTTTTACAAACCAATCATATTTTGTGTAGCAGAAAAAGTAATATCGTAAAATACACGACAGAAAAATACTGCTTAAGTAAATTAGTGCCCATCCTCTCGCGTGGAATCATAAAGTTACATTACATAGTAAACACATTGTAATCAACAATACTTCGTAACTGGCCAAAGTAAGTGTATTCACCTACGTAACACTGTAAATCACGGATGCTAACGACTTAGCCCCCATAATCACAAATCTACCAGTAACAATTCCTGCAATGGCACTTTATACACGGATTTGGACGTCTTTTACGACCGAGCTGACTTCCTGTAGACACAGATTAGAGTTACAATTGTTAACATGAATTAATTCAGAGGCGCAAATTGCATTAGACATGTACGTTTAATAGGAATGTGTAATATTTATATATATAGTACGTAGGCAGATTAAGGCCCCAGTATCGAACTTTTTACTAAAAAAACCCCCCCGCCCTCCGACTCTTGAAAATGGCACCAAACCAGGTGCCGAAACGTCGATATATATATATATATATATATATATATATATATATATATATATATATATATATATATATATATATATATATTTTGTGAAAAGTAATCTTGGGTTTGTAGCATTTCATTACATAGAAATAAGCAACTAGACGAATAAGAAAGAAAACTTTTTCTTTCTTATTCGTCTAGTTGCTTATTTCTATGTAATGAAATGCTACAAACCCAAGATTACTTTTCACAAAATAAATATGAATAGCAAAGAATTTCAAAGCTAATATATATATATATATATATATATATATATATATATATATATATATATATATATATATATATATATATATATATATATATATATATATATATATATATATACATATATTTATTATTACAACATATATTGACAAATTACTAAGAAAAGAAAATCAGGTCCATATCCATCTAATGGCAACAAGAGCCCAAGCAGCCATGTATTTCAAAGTTTATACTAAATGCCCAATAACAACGCTTTTCCAAAAAGAAAAAATCATTGATTGCATTTGGTCCATGACAGGAAACTTTAAGGAATTCGCAATGACTACGCCATGCGCCACCAACTACAGATTATGTTTGGCCTTCTTGGGCCTCATCAGTGCAGTATACGGTGATGCGTGACGAAAAATCTCTGTTTCTCTTCATCCTCGTCGATGTGGTATTTCTCTTCATCCTTGGTTTCTTTTTTAAAAATGAGATTCCGACACTGAAGATAATTTCACGTGTTATTTCTGACGATCAATCTTTACCCAAGTTATCTCGGACCTGATTCTTTCCTTCTGAAAGAACTTAATTCTATTACAATTAGAAAGAACTATTCATACTTAATATTAGGCATACATTTAGTTAGATGTTAAACTTTAAAATACGCAATCTTGTAGAATCTATATTGCAGCCTGGAATATATTTGTTAGTTTTAAGTTCTTTGCTATTTATATAGAGAAAAATTAAGTGAAAACACTTCATAAGTCTGTTATTTTTCACTATAGGAACAGAAAAGTATAACGTTTTATGTTCTAAAGCTCTATATAGCGATTTTCCTTCCGAATCATTCGGAGAGTCACGTCACTGGCAGCCTACGTATCGGTTTTCGAGGATCTCACCAACTTGCCTTGCTTCAGCCGCCATCTTGAATTTAAGTGTGAATTTTAATTTATTGAATAAATCGTTTATTTTCAATTTCACATCAAAAATGGTAATGACCAAAGTTGTTCGGAATTAAATTTCCTACAATTTATTTCTTATCACTAGTAAGATCGATATTTGTGATGAAGACTTGAGAGACGGTGTGAAATTTAATTATTGCAATGTCTCCTTTATTTTTGATTTTGACGTATAAACTATAATAACCAAGCTTGTTGGAATTTAAATTTGTTACAACTTGTGTCCTTGTTGTTCGTCCTCAGGATAGATTTTTTTATGTAGAACCTGAAAGAGGTTAGGGTGAAATTTCATATTGCATTATTTCTTTTACTATTGATTGTAATATATAACGATCAGAGACAATTGGAAATTAAATTTGCTTACGGTAATGGAAAGATATTTCTCGATCTATATGGTTTCTCGAATTTTATGGCTTAGTTGCTTATAAGTAACTAAAAAAGCATGGAAAAGCAAACGCAAAATGAAGAGAGAGTGGGGTGCACTTCCCGATAACCTAATAATTAACAACAAACAACATCTCTTTTCCATACTTTTAGTGCTTTCTATGCTACAAAGCTATGCAGTTAGGTTTATTTACACCCCTCTTACCCTTTACAAATTACCGCTCGCTCTAGCAAGCCTCTGGTAAACTAAATATTTGATTGATACATTGAAACATGCTTATAGCCACGTCTAGACGGACCTTTTACAAATCCGTTATGACCGTCTAGACGGACGCCTAGACACTCTCTTTAAAATATTAATATAGTTTGTATTGGAAAAATGCAACTGTGAACATGGGCACTTGCCAAGTGGACGCACATCATATCCTTGGCAAATTTCATGACCGCTTTGGGAGTGATCCCAAGTGAATATTGCCTGTAGTCCATAAATTCTTGAATGCATTTTGCAAATGCGTCATTGGTATCTACTTCGTAGCTCTTTTTGCTATCTGGGATATTAAACTACATAGGTGTATACAATATTTAGTTGATAATAGACGATATTAACGGCTTTAATATACTCAATAATAACAATTGAAATATTGCATAGGTATCGTACACACACAAGTTATTTTGTAGAAACCAGTGACAACATGTCCTAAGTTAGACAATAATGAATCGGAACTAAATACGCCTCGTAACGATACAGAAGTATCTGGGCCACTTGATTAAATCTCACATATATGCCCCATTTAAATTTGCTTTGTAATACCTATTTGGCAGATAATTTCTATTTGAGATAATGTTGCAAGTTAAAACATTATCGAACTATTATTTTAATCATATGACCGTATGATTACGTAGAGTTGTGGTGGTGTAATTAGGATAATGATCTTGATAAACTTCGAGACAGACATGATCTTGAGAACATACTAATAGAACTCGTAGGTATAAACATAAATATACGCTGTCTCAGTGAATATGCAAATTTTCTTAATTATCGCCTTGATTGCGGCAACTTTAGGTTGAAATGGATTCCATTTATAATTAATCAATCATGACAACTGCAGCAAGTAGCGAACAAAAATTATCATTATAATTTGAGGACAACCCGTTTAATGGTTATTTAAAATATATCGTATTTAATTTGAAATATATAATACATATATATGTTAATTAGTAATGAGGTTTACAGGACGTTTTTGGAAATTTCATTGATAATAAATGCCCTGAATATCATATTTCTATCGTGCTCAAAAAAGGAATATACGGGGTGTAAACTAAACCCCTACAAAAAATCAAAATTTCATTCTTATCCAGAATTTAGGAAACCCAAAATCTAAACATCACTACATTATTCTACGTTACTACTATATACTTTTATTTTATTTATTTTATTTACTATTCATTCCATTCGTTCTGTGCGATCAATTGGTTCTATTTGTTCTATTCGTTATATTCGTAATATTCGTTCTATTCGTTCTATTTCTTCTATTCGTTCTATTCGTTTTATTCGTTCTATTCGTTCCATTCGTTTTATTTATTTTAGTATTTATTTATTTATAATATTTTACTATATATTATTACTATACTACATTATGTTTTACTTTTTAGTTCGGTTTAATATAAAATCGTGCTTTTTAGTTTTTCGAATCTATATTTTATTTTATCCTTATGATCCTGATGAGGACCGATAACAATACAATAATTTCACAACTTTGTCCTAGACTCCTCATAAGGGTGCAAAATTTCAATTTAATTTGACGTTTTGAAGTGGGTGAACAAAAATACAAACAAACAAACAAACAAACAAGCAAGCAAGCAAGCAAGCAAGCAAGCAAACAAACAAACAAACAAACAAACAAACAAACAAACAAACAAACAAACAAGCAAGCAAGCAAGCAAGCAAGCAAGCAAGCAAGCAAGCAAGCAAGCAAGCAAGCAAGCAAGCAAGCAAGCAAGCAAGCAAGCAAGCAAGCAAGCAAGCAAGCAAGCAAGCAAGCAAGCAAGCAAGCAAGCAAGCAAGCAAGCAAGCAAGCAAGCAAGCAAGCAAGCAAGCAAGCAAGCAAGCAAGCAAGCAAGCAAGCAAGCAAGCAAGCAAGCAAGCAAGCAAGCAAGCAAGCAAGCAAGCAAACAAACAAACAAACAAACAAACAAACAAACAAACAAACAAACAAACAAACAAACAAACAAACAAACAAACAAACAAACAAACAAACAACAAACAAGCAAGCAAGCAAGCAAACAAACAAACAAACAAACAAACAAACAAACAAACAAACAATTGAACAATTTAAATGTTACAATTTTTTTTTGATAATTTTTAAATTTTTTGAAAAATTTTTCAATTAAAATATTTGTCGAAATTATTGTATTGTCATCGGTCCTTTGATCCATGTCCCTGAAGTTAGCAGAGCAAGGTCAGTAGATCACAGATTTCATAACATCATAATTAAAGGCTAATTAGATGCTAATTAAGTGCGCAAACCGCGATTTAAATGCTTTGCAACTTGTTCCGGAAATTAGAGATCTGCTAACTTTAGATAAAGTTAGCAGATCATAGCCGAAAATCGTAGTATACTCATCGGTATCAATGTAAAACCTAATTATTAATTGAAGACTCATTAAATGCTCTAAGAAAAATTTTTTTTTCAATTATTTTTGGACAATTATTTTTGGATTTTGGTTTATTTTTTTTTCGGACGAAGTTTTAAGTCAGATCAAGGCCGGAAATCGTAGTATACAGATCGGGATCATTGCAAAACCTTATTGGTAATTGAAGGCTCATTAAATACTTTGAAAAAAATCAAAAAATATTTGCAAAACATTTTTTTTTTGGGAAAAGGTTGCCTATAGGAGATCATTGCTGAAAATCGTAGTAAACACAGCAGGATCGAAGAAAAATCTCATTAATAATTGAAGGCTCAATAAATGCTTAAAGAAAAAGCACACATCAATCGAAACGCCTACTTATTTTTTTTGAAAATTTAGGATCTACTAACTTTAGATAAAGTTATCAGATCATGGTCGGAAATCATAGTATACAGATCGGCATCGTTGTAAAACTTGAATAATAATTGAAGGCTTGAATAATGGAATTTTTTTAAAATATTTTCCGGACAAAGTTGGAACTCAGCAGATCATGGCGGGAAATCGTAGTTAACAGATTGGCACCGTTGCAGAACCTATTTATGAATCAAAAGCCTAATACATGCTTTAGGAAAAAGTGCAAAATATTTGGGAAACATTTTTATTTTTTTTATTTTTTAGTTTTTTATAGCATTTAATAAGCCAGAATTACCAATTAGGTTTTACAACGATCCCGATCTATATACTATGATTTCTGGCCTCGATCTGCTGAGTAACTTTGTCCGAAAGCAATGAGAAAAAAAAATATTTTTTTTCAAAATACTTGGCACTTTTCAGTGAAGTATTTATTGAGCCACAGGCTTAATTATAAATAAGTCTTTACGACGATCCCGGTCTATTTACTACGATTTTCAGCCATGATCTGCTGAGTTCGAACTTTGTCAAAAAAAAATGAAATTTTATTTTAAGTTTTGCAATTATTCTTATGGCAATTATGCAGCCTTTAATTATTAATTAATTTTTACAACGATGTCGATCTGTATACTATGATTTCCGACCATGAAAATTTAGGATCTGCTAACTTTAGATGAAGTTAGCAGATCCTAAATTTTCAAAAACAATAAGTAGGCGTTTCGATTGATGTGTGCTTTTTCTTTGAGCATTTATTGATCCGTCAATTATGAATAAGTTTTTACAACGGTCCCGCTCTGTTTACTATGATTTTCAGCCATTATTTGCTATGGTCAAAGTATCTGAAAAATTTTTTTTTCAAAATTTTTTTCAAATAATTTTTGACTTTTTTCAGAGCATTTATGAGCCTTTAATAACCAATCAGATTTTACAACGATTTCGATCTGTATACTATGATTTCGGCCTTGATATGCTGAGTTCAAACTTTGTCCGACAAAAATAAACAAACAAATTTTTTCAAAATATTTTGCACTTTTCCTAGAAGCATTTCCTGGGTCCTTAATTAATAATCAGGTTCAACAACGATCCTGATCAGTATACTATGACTTTCGGCCATGATCTGCTGAGTTCGAACTTCGTACGAAAAATATATTTTTTTTCGAAATGTTTTACCCTTTTTCTTAGAGCATTTAATGAGCCTTTAATTAGGTTTCACAATGCCTTTAATAACTAGGTTTTACAATGATTCCGATGAGTATACTATGATTTTCGGCTATGATCTGCTAAATTTATCTAAAGTTAGCAGATCTCTAATTTCCGGAAAAAGTTGAAAAGCATTTAAATCGCGGTTTGCGCACTTAAATACCGTTCCGTACGTATATAAAAGAAGGGTCGCGCCGGTTCTGTAGACAGTCCTCCTTATTTTTTATTCCAACTAAATCTAAAGAAGTAAGTATTAAATTTATTATCTCTTGTAGAGGACAATAGGAACTATAAAATAACTAATATTGAATTTGTCTACAATTTGTTTGCATAGCCAAAATGGCAATAATATAGACAAACAATATCTAATTGCTACTAATTAACTCAAAATTCAAGGCTAGAATATTTCCTAATATATTATCCCTCTTCATTGTTAGATCTAACATCTAACTGTGTGTATTCTTCCGATAGCTAATTCCTATCTTTACATATGTGTTAACAAATAAAAATATAGAAACCACTCGTATACGTTTCTATTATTATTTTAACATCAATAACAGTCAGCCAGCTGTATTTTAATAGTGAGTAATAAATTTATATAAACTTGAGTTATGTTCGAGAAGACATACCACGGTAGCTTAGCTATTGTTGTAGGAATAATACGGTATAACTTCTTCAAATGTTTTCTTCGACGTTTTCATGCAATAGAACGAGCAGTTGGGGAAGATGGGGAATTGAATTAATTTGATGCGAATAGCATTACCGATATGGGTACTTCACGAATAAAGCAGACGCTGTTTTGAAAATATAGAACGAATTAAATTAAAATGAGCTGGTTTCGTAATTTTATTTATTTAACGATTTTTAATAAAATAAAGGTAAATTCATAACAGAAAACACTTTAGTTTTATAAGATTTTCACAATATACGAGTATATTCATATATTCATGTTGCCAATGTTGACAATTAATTGTTTCTATTAATAATAAATACTATTATAGTTCATTAAATATAAGTGGTAATTATGTTTGAGACTATTACTCTATGAAGAGTAGGATTAAAATACAATTAATGAAATCTAATATTAGATAAATCTGTAAATTATAAGAATTAATTAAAATAATAAAAAGTTTGAGAGCAACAACACAGCAACACATTTATAGAAACTGAAATATGAAGTCTCGATAAAGTGGAATACTACATTAAAAATTTATTTTGTAATTGAACTAATACAATATGTATCTAGAAATTACAAAACAATTTTGGGAATTTAGAGATAAATGAGAAATTATACCTAATTAGAACTTTAATAAATAGATAAATATATTTAAATTAAGTTAAATTGAATAGGCATGAGATAAACAGAGAGATAGCTTGAGCAAGCTGAAGCATAAAAGTGTATAAGGTAGAACAGAGATAGAGCGATTGGTACAAATTTGACTAGCCGCAAAGTAACATATCAACAATATAAATGCGTTATATAATAAGCGGGATATTCAACTAAAAGTAACACGGAGAATCAACTAATATATTTATAGCAGATTATCTAATCTAAATTACTGCAATAAATATAATTTAAATTAAAAAAACAGTACTTTGAGTACTAGGCTAAAGTTCACATGAACGATGGACATGTTTAATAATAGTGAATTTTATGTTTTTGTAATGATCAATAGTGTTAATAAGAAAAGTAAAATCAAAGATATTCCATCATTCGTTAATGGACTTGTCATTCGGTATAAACCAATCGCAATGAAGGAAATGCAGTACTTACACAAGAAGAAGTTCCTTAGATACTCATGCGCAAAATAGTAGCAAAAGGCATTTCAAAGCGATAGCCACGGACTTTTTGGTCCGTATGTAAATAATTCCCATAACTTAGTTAAAACCCAAAGAATCAATTCAAAGTGATAAATACCTGCATAGCGTTTGTTCTATAGAGAGATGTATTTAAATTAGTTATTAGTATTAATTTATAACCAGTTTTTAAAATTAGCATCCAGCGAATAGAGCCATATGCAGTTTCCTATAGTAAAAATGTAAATAAATAAACCCACTAGAGCTTATTCCCACAATAAAAACTGTTCATCAAGCTGCAACAAACCCAAGTAAAATAAAGTGTATAAAATTCAAGGATTAAGGTAGAGCTTAAACAAAGTGTTAATGCTCCGAATCAGCGTTGGGTTTTTGGTTGAAATGTTTTGTACTAAAACATGGCATCCAATTGTAATAGATTGTACTAAATTGTACTAGATTTAGATTTTGAAATATCCCATTTAAAAAATACATATAGCTACATATTAAGAAACGCAACATTTTATTAAGTGCATACAATAACTAATTAATTACGAACACCTGATATTGCCACCCAATTCGAATACAAACGAAAGTATATTTATGTATTTCGTTATTTCATTGCATATATCTCGATGAACGACGTATACAGGTCACAGAATCCCTTCTGTAACCTGGCGGATGGCGGTGGATTACTAAATCTAAATTCACTGAAACGAACAAGTCAAGTAAACCTGAGTTAAGTCTGAACCACAAAAGAAAGAGAACTTACCACTCATGTGGTTGATGTGGTTCTGTGTCTGAACAAGAGACCTTTTAAAAATGTCTCTGGTCTCTCGCATGCGTATCGTACGATTCGTTTTCGTACGCCGGCGCCGTATGCACTGACAGAGTTCATAGTGGAAAATGTAAAAGTATTGTTGAACTGTTATTTTGTTTGGAGAATATGTTAACATTATATTGTTAATATCGGTTTTCGGTGACGATATTTTTACACAAAAATTAATGAATATTGTACCTATATTGAAATCGTAATAGAATTTGGCTTTATTATCGATTGGCGTAATAGCGTACTAAGTAAGATGCAATTGTAATAGATTTAGTACAATTGTAATAGCAAACTCAACGCTGCTCCGAATAAGTGAGTACAACGAGTGCAACGTCTTCAACTAAGAAAGTAAACAACGAATTATATACCAGCTTCTACAAGCACCGCCAGAGAGCACTGCGAGAGAGTGCGGGAATATTTGAAATTAAGTGTACAGGACTAATATAAGACTTATATATTTTGCTATATACACCAAATTTTAAAGATATAGATTATAAGAATAATACTTTGATAGGGATTGTAATCCCAATTTTTAATTATGTTAGTTTAGTTTAGTTAGGACAGAATAGGTTAGTATTTAAATTCATTAAAATACTAACCTATCCTGTCCTACTGTGAACAATAATATATAAGCAATTTCATAATTGTTGAGAAATAAATTTATGTGAAATAATAAACTCTAACCAATGCTTCTTAATGCCAATATTCTAATAATAAATATCAAGTTTAAGTTATAATAATAGTCATAAAATTATAGTCGTATCAGTAGCATCACATTTTGTGTCTAAAAATGCAATGATTATAACAAGATAGTAATATTTCATAGATTTCAGATATTTCATATTTATTTCATATATATTTCATATATTCATATACTATTTCATGTTTTATATATTTCATATATACTCCTTAATAAAAAACAAAAATTTTAACTTATTTTGAACCTCCTTTTAGAGACAGATTTATTATGCTCTAATATAATAATAATGTCCAAAATATAATATCTAAAGCTTAACTTAAAGTTAATATAAATAGCTCAAGTGACTCTATACATATACAAAAATAAAATATTTATCAGATTAAGAAAAAAAAAGGTATAAATATTAATGTAACTAAAATAATAAACTGCTTTCAAAATTATCGCACCACGTTAATATTTGCTAAAATTTGAGGTCTTATAACTTTTTTACTTTTAGTCCAATTTTGATAATTTTTTTAGAATACTGTCGATAAAACGACTAATTTTAACTTGCATATCCAGTCTTTTGTTAACTAAGGACGGTTTAGGTATTATACAGGGCTAACTAAAAGGTTGTTATATAACCCTAATTTTAATACACTCTCTGGAATAATTTCGTAACCAAATTCTTTAAAAATACCAATTTTTGTTAAGAACCATTCCTTTCCTACATTTTGTTTTTTTGGTTCATGTCTTTAGATACATTGGTTCATTTTTAAGAGCAAAATGAATTTGTCACCAACAGTTTACTGTTAATTTACTCTGCTGTTACAAGTGATATGTAAAACGTAGGCGGCGTATGTCAACCAAAAACAATGATTGGGTGTATGCAATCTCATTTTGACACATTTTTTTTAAAAACAATATGGTGTTGAGGAATATTCAGCAATTTAAAATAATGAATCGTGTGAGACATTTGACAGCATTGGAATGTGTAAGAGCGCAAACTTTGGTTGAAGAGGGTAGAAGTATGCGATATGTCTCTCGAATTCTGGGTGTTAACTATTCGACAATATGTCGAATGTTAGAACGTCACAGGGCAACTGGTTCTCACTCCAGGAGACATGGGCAGGGTAGAAAAAGGGCGACGAATGTTAGGGATGATTATTTTCTTCGCCAAAAAGCTTTAAGAAATCGGACAGTAACAAGTTCGCAATTGAAGAGTGAACTTGAGATGGTTAGAAATGTTCAAGTTTCTGCTCTTACTGTAAGGAGAAGACTACGGGAGGCAGGTTTGATCAGTAGAAGGCTCATAAAGGCACCAGAACTTACCAGGGCTCAGAAGGTAGCTCGATTACGGTTTGCACGAGCACATGAAAATTGGACTATCGATGACTGGAGGAAAGTCCTATTCTCCGATGAAACAAGAATAAGCCTAAAATCTTATGATGGGCGGCAACGTGTGTATAGAAGACAAGGGGAAAGGGAAGCTGCCTTCAATTTCGTTCTAAACGAACCCTTTGGTCGTGGCTCCAAAATGTTTTGGGCGGGTATTTAATAGGGAGTTAGTCCCTATTCATTCAAGGGTAATGAATGCGGAATATTACGTAGAGAACATTCTCCAGGAGCATGTAATGCCCTATGCTCCGTTTATTGGTCCTGATTTAATATTCATGCAAGATAATGCAAGACCACATGTAGCAAGAATTTGTGTTGAGTACTTGAATGAAGTAAGTATATATATATATATATATATATATATATATATATATATATATATATATATATATATATATATATATATATATATATATATATATATATATATATATATATATATATATATATATATATATATATATATATATATATTTAGATATTAATGAAGAAAATAATTAGTTGTGGTATTAGACATACATGTTGAAAAATGTTTTCTCCCTGTATATTTAGAAATTTGTGGAAATATTAATGTTTAACAAATTTCAGTAGTCTTAAACTAAGCCTGTTTTAAACTATCATAACTTATTACTGAGGTACATGGTATATAAAATCCTTCTACATATAATATTCCCTTTATCGGAATTATTTAAAAAATTAGTTAAAAGCGACGTATTAATATTGGTTTGATTACATTAGTATCGCGTCAATCCATAACGCTCGAAATTTTAAACACTTTTACGTGTGTGGACTAGTGGCACTGCGTTGGAACTACTGCGGCACTAGGAAGCTGCGTTGGAATGTTGGTCGATGGTATCTGCACTTCTGAATTCTCGTACTTTCTGCCAGATCAGGACACTATTTACTGTAGCACTGATTTAATTTTTGTTGATTTCCCGCACTTGTTATTTAACCAACTTGTTGAAACTCTTATTAAATGGTGATTAAACCTGGGAGTGAACTTTCTAGGAAACTGCTTAGGGTTTGATCACTGTCTCCCTACCAATGGATCTGTTTAACACCCAATATCACTTAACTTTTAAATATTACTACAAACAAAACTAAGAAGAAACACATCCAATGCGGTTTGAAGCAAATTTGTTAATCACTTTTATCCAATGCTGTGTGAATCAATTTTTTTGTTCACTTTTTCCTTTCCTTAACACTTGTACTGGATTTTATTGAGATGGCAATCTGTTTGATGCCATGAGCTAAACGGTTGTGCGTTACTATTCACTTCTGCGGAAATCCTTCCATAAGAAACAAATATATTTCTTTAGTCACATATGTTTTCTGTTACTCTAACCATATGAAAACCAACCAAATTCTATTACTTAATAACTTATTTCACTTATTTAACTTATTAACGTATTTCATTCTATATTTCACTACATTATGCCGAACTATGAACATCACAATATATAAATATTTATTTTAGAGTTTTAAACTTTTCACGCATCCTCTTCGCTTAGTAGCAAACTTGCTAACATAAAAGACATTCAACTGGTATAGGTGTTTATAATACCGATGCAAGTACTTCTACATATGTAATTTTAAATAGATTTAGTTTAGTATTTCTCAATGGATCTGCTATAATACATTATTTTATGCTTATTGGTGCATTTCGTTGATTTTTTGCTTATTATTATTTATTCATTGCAGCGGGTTAACATACGTTGCTACTAGAACGAGGTTAGTCGTAAACCGTACCGTTCGTTCTATCTCTGTCATGCAATTTGCGCTTGTGTGCTTCAGCGGGTTCTCTATATGGCTCATGCTATATGATTTAGGAGCACTTGATGACATAAGGAGGTTATCATCATGACCCGCTGCTGGTTTAGGCTTTAATTCTTTTACTGACAAATTATTGTCATTTTCATGAATTTACCTTATGTGGTATATAGTAAAGTGCCACATAAAATGGATAATTGTCTGAGGCCTTTTGCTTGTCGAATATTTATGGTAATTTAAGTTTCTTGGTTTTCTTGCATTAATATATTGATATTATACACGCTCCTATTCTTATATTTGTATTACATACATACGTAATATCATCAATTCATCATTAATACGTAACTCAGATATTAATAATAATTGCATCCATTACCCCTACATCTCTTCTAAGACCCCACAGTTAGATTTATCAAAAGTTTCACTAACTAACATGTTAATTAAATCGCTGGGTTCTCCATAGATCATGTTTCAAATGTCAATAGGAATAAGCGTTTTCTTGTGATGAGCAGTAATTATTATTAGCTGTATCATAAAAAATAAATGTCTTTACATTCATCATTTCACGAAGGTTGTTATGATTAATGCAACGCTAGTAAGATTGCTAGAACATATCAGACTTTCATAATGATTTTAGATGAATACTAGGAAGTCGTTATTAATATATTATAAACATTGCTACTATTAACACTGTAATCTAAGCTGTAGGTCGAAAAAAGATATTATTTTCGTCAATTTATGAGTGTATTCTTATAAAAAAAAATTATATCATAATTTTTTTAATAACTTTCAAAGATATAATGAAAGTGTGTAATAATGTGTGTATTGAAAGTTTTCTTGGCACTTGCTCCATTTTCAAATATGAGTCATGTTTACTTTGTAGTGTAATCATATTTATAAAAAGGTTATTGTAAGAAAAAAGTGAAAATATCTAATTTTCGAAATTTAAAATATAATTTAAAATACCTGCTCATAGTTAGCAAGTACTGCGACGGACCATCACTACGGCAGTCGATTCGATTCAATCCAATTCAATTCAAATCGACACAAAGAGGAAAACAATTGGACGGTAACCCGACCAGACGGAACCTCCTGATATATTGTTTTCTCCCTTAACAGGTATTATTATTTTAAAAAAAGTGCTGAGGCGCCTAAAGAACATTTCACTCCAAAAATACGCCTGTTATAATACCTATATACATACATTTATGTTATATGATGGATTATTTCGGTGAATCAACAAAAGATAATATCGATATTGTTATATAAAATTATTTTATCTTGTCTCTGTGCCCATGAAGTAATATTAGTTACAAAATGAACAATAAGATTTGTGAATTATATTGTGGAATTTTCCTCTGATTGGACTTCTTCGCTGCTATTATATTCTAAGAATGAAACAATAGGCTTATGGTTGCTAAAATATGCTGTAAATACTTTAGATTCAGAGATCTCTCTCGCTTGATCAACGAGTGGACTTTACTCGACTGAGCGTTACATAGACGAACGAGACGCGTGACGGCCCAGTCTCATTCAATACCCCCAGACTTTTTCTACTGTCTCGCTCTGTCGACTGATCCTCCCTCACGGCTCCGGCCGACTTTACCCGAAGAAGCGTTACATAGCCGAGCGTAACGCGTGACGGCCCAGTCTCATTCAACGCCCACAAAAATAATAGTTTTGAGCGCGTCTAACAAAGTTTTCACCTCAATAAAGCAGCGTATTTATCTGATCCCCATATTAGAGGAGCAGTTAGTAAATTTACTAAGTAAATACTTTTCGGGCGAGATATCGAGGGGTATGATTATTATTGCGATTATTTTTAACCAGGATAGAGTAAGTTGAACATTATCTAAGGAAATTATAAGGAACTTATAAAGTCGCTCCTCGCATTAGTTGATGCACTAGTAATGAATTTAGACACACTGTCGCAAATACAAAAGGGATAATATTACAATTATCTGGGAAAATAGTAATGTCTCTAATGTAAACCAGATACATAATCATGATAGTAAAAATAACAGTGGAGTCAAGGCCGTAGCCAGGGGGGGTTAGGGGGGTCATAACCCCCCCGAAATTCCAAAATGTGTACTATTTTTTATTTGTTAAATCAGTTGTAGAATCATTAATTTTCATTGAAAATCGGTAGAGTTCCTGTAAATTGTCCTGTAAGACAGGGATGCCTGTCTGGCATCCCTGTTTTGATCTGAATGTCGCGGAGCCAACGGTACAGCCCGTACAGCGTCGGCGCTCGACGACCTCGACGTCATGCCATGATAAGCATCGTATTTCGTACCATTCAGAGTCGCGTACAGAGCAGAGCACCGGTGAACGGTGAATCACAGAAGTTTTTAAACTTTCGTTTATTGTAACTTGATATTGCATCTAATATGTCAAAAAGAAAACAAACCTCAACGCTATTTGATTTTAAGTTTAAAAGAGTGAATAACGACAATGGAAGTAAGGACAATGTTGATACACATGATGAAAAACTTACGAAACCAAAATTTAATGATAATGCGGACAATGAAGAGGTAATTGCCACTCCGTCTACTTCTGGCTTCGTGTTGAAAAATCCCGATACCGTGAAATATTATGATATTGGATTTTTATGATATTGGATAGGTATTGGATTGGAATTTTTTAAATATCCTTGAAAGTTCATTGAAAAATCGAACAATGGCACATGGCAATGGCAACGCGATGCCGATACGACAATTTATCTATATCCTTAGTAATTCGTGATTAAATATTATTATTGTTTCAAAAAAGGTATCAAATTCTAAAAATTATTCTTGTGAAAGTCTATATTTTTGTATATATTGATCTTTCATTAAAATTCTGAAGTGCCAGGAAAAGGCGTGACCTTGAAAATTTTCAAAATTTTCGCCTGCGGCGCTATACAACTATGACGACTTCCTGAGTCCGCCACTGACATTCTTTACCACTTCAAGACCCCCCCTGAAATTCATTTCTGGCTACGGCTTTGAGTGGAGTTATTAGAATTTTAAATCTAGAAGAGGAACTTTTAAGTAACGAGGAAAATGTTCTCAATTATCAATTATCTCTTATTGATATTCAAGTTAATGGCCAGCAAGCAAAATCATTAATAGAAACTAATAGTCAATGTTTATTGAAATTATAGCGTGCATCAGAGTTATTTATTGGGCTAATATGTTATGTTACATATATCCCGCAAGAAAAGTTTAAGTTTTATTATGTTAGTGACATATGTAATAACTCACGTATCTAATACAACATTTTATCCAACACTTATATAAATACTTTTCATTCTCCCCCCTACGAAAGTATACTTTTCTGTTTTAAATAAGCATAGCGAAAGCGAAAGTAAAACATGCTAGATTAGAAAATAAAACATGCTAGGTTTAAATTGTGTTTTATATTATAAAATCGAGGAAAAAATGAAAAGTGTCATTCTTTCGCTGCAAAAGGCGTTTTAGGTGCTCGCTCGAAGGTATTTAAATAGCATTTAAACAGCACATCCGAGCTTTCGTAGCTTGGAGTGTAAATAACTATTTTCAGTGATAAATAATAAAATAATTAAAATGTCATGTATGGATAGAATTAAGGAGAACCATATCTGTGTATCAAAAAGTGTCCTTTGACAAGCATTAAATTAGGGTGGCGCTACTGTTGTAGCAGGTGGGTAAATTTTAAAGAAAGTGCCGCGTTTTTCCACATCAGTTTTTATAGGTTATATTAACTAAATTATTTTGGACTGCGTAAACAGTTGAGGTTTTGTACTATAGTTTCAGTAACTATGTAATTTGATCAAAAATTAAATTTATCAACATTCGTTACATACCCCTTTGCTACACTAGCGCCACTCCGGAGGGATTTAGAACTATTATTTATTAAGTAATAAATATTATTTATTAAACATAAATATAAATGTTTAATAAATATAAAGTAAATGTTAGTTCATGGATTCTTTGTCTTTTTAATATTGTTTATAATAAAGACATAATAAATAAGGACTTTTTTATATTAAAATTACTCTTTAGTGACTAAATTACTTTACCTCACTAGTGATTTAAAGTATACTTTAGCTCGCTACTTTATCTCACTACTGACTTGGGGCCACTTTATACCTTTGAAATCTCATCAATAAAGATCACATTATATGAAAGTATTGCATAATAGTTATTTAACGAACTAGTGTATTAATGACAGCGATTAATAATCGAGATAATTTAACTTATTAATTAACATATTAATTTTAAATATTCAATTATTCATTAATTATTATAAAGTATCACAAATCTGATTTGTGTTTGTAGAGATAAATGATCAGTTTTATGATATTCTGAATTTAAATTTACTTTTATGTCGTTATCTTGGATGATTGTTTCGTCGCTGGTAGAACTAGTATGAGGAGTTTTTGTGACTTTCACGGAAGATTTTTTTTAGCCATGACAACTTTATTTTGTACTGAATTTTCAATATATCCTTCTACAACGGCAGTGGATTTCCAACCAACTAGTCGTTTAATGGCTGAAAAGTCTGCACCACTGTCAGAAAGGCAGAAGGCGTTTTACAAAACTATATTTCAAATATTAAGCGTGACATTACTGACAGTGACAGATTGATGACACGGCATCTTGATTTGGAAATTTAAATGTATGCGTATGTTTCCCTAAAATCGTTTATTAATAGGAAATCATCCATTAATAGGGGTCATTAATAAACGATTTTGTATACATTAATTAACCTCGTAAACACGGTCGACGGAAAAATAAATTACGAATCTCACCAGTATCTTAAAAGGATAAAAATGTTAGGCAATGTCTGGATGCACGTTTTCTAAAAAAGGTGATGGTAAAAGATCATACTCAACAAATACACAAGGTTGTTTAAGACTTTAGGACAAATTTGATTATTTGTATTGGAAACGAAATAATACGAAATACGAAACAATGTGAACGTAAGAAACAAAATATTTATTATAATAGGAACATTCCTTCATAATAGAAAGAGTGGTAAGTAAACTTTGTATATATATATATATATATATATATATATATATATATATATATATATATATATATATATATATATATATATATATATATATAAATATATATATATATATATATATATATATATATATATATATATAATATATATATATATATATATATATATATATATATATATATTTATATATATATATATATATATTATATATATATATATATATATATATATATATATATATATATATATATATATATATATATGTATATATATATATATATATATATATATATATATATATATATATATATATATATATATATATATATATATATATATATATATATATATATATATATATATATATATATATATATGTATATATATATATATATATATATATATATATATATATATATATATATATATATATATATATATATATATATATATATATATATATATATATATATATATATATATATATATATATATATATATATATATGAAAAAAGGGACATTATACTTTACATCATGCATATTTTAACGCTAATTTTGGTAACAGTTCCTAATTTTGGTAACACAAAGCTCGATGCATGGTAGACTTGCTTTAGAACATTTACATGAACCTCGTCATGACCTTGGCAAAACTTCGATGCCTCTAGAATTGTTGTCCAATGCAGTGACATGACTTCATCAATTTCTTTCCATCCCCAGTCAATCATATTTGGCAGTTCTTGCATTGCATTAATGTTTACCCCATATGTGCCCTGCTTGAAATGCAGAGCGTTTTACATGTTGAAGGAGAGTGTCTTGTGTAGGCGGAATGAATGAGATTTGTTACCACATTAGTAAACATGGTTTATCTGGCTCGGTTTACTTCATGCAATTCAGAGATACGGCTATACATTAATATAATGAACTTCTCAATATCTGCAAATTGTTCTTGATCAACTGATTGTGGTTGCTGTGATAAAACTTTAAATGTGGAAGGAACGATGGGGGAACCCTGTCTCGTAGTCTACTTTCTTTCCCCTTCCATAGAAAGTGGATGTGGTATCAGCCGGTAACAAGCCATATGGAAGATGGCCAGAGAATCCAGGGAATCACACATTTCGGAACCTAAGGTGTCTGGAATATTTTGTGCAGGTATGTTATAGAAATGATTTCCAATGCCAAATCGATCTTAAATTTTAACAATGAGGTCACAGAAAAGATCCACATAGGCTCTTCATCTTATATCATTACTACTACTACATGAAAGAACATCTGTCTGTAAAAATTTTAGCTTTCTATCAGAATCAGCAGTATATGCACCAAAATTGAAAGCATCTTAGATTTTATGAAAGACGCCATAGGCAAGATCCACATGGGGTATAAGATCAAGATTCTATTATTCATTACTACTACAAAAATTAACATAAGTACCAAATTTCAGCTTTCTATCACAATCTGAAGTATTTTTATATTGTATTGAAAATAGTGTCGGCCATCTCGGATTATAACAGGAATATATGACGTCATAGGCACGATCCACACACATTGCGTGATTGCTAATTTGCTTGGAACTCTATTTTCTCAAATACTTTGTCCGTGTAATTTGTTGTGATCTATAACGTGTTCTTAACTATCCGTTTTTATGGTTTTCGATGTCTATGTTGGATAGGATATTTTGGAGGATATTGCGGGTTCTATTCTAGTTGTTATTGTGTTAGTTAACAAAAAATTAAGCGGGCTGTTTAAGCGTTGATACATTTTCTTATCCTACGTTAGTTTTAGTTTTAATATGTGGCATCTTTTATATTAGTTATTTTATTATTATTACGGTTTTGTTGGCTCTTTTATGTTCAGTTCTTTTCTGTTTTATTGTTGTGGTTTTTATTTTTATTTTTTATTTTGGTTGTGGTGTTATTTTTTTTACATGCTTTTGATTTTTATTTATTTTTTGCTTTTTATTATTTTATATTTTTTTTGTATATTTTTGTTTTATTTTTTCATCATCTAAAGTTAGTAGGGGATGGGACGCTCTGGGGTGTAGATATAGTTGAGGGAGGGATGTTTGGGTGGGTATCTGAATTTTGGGATAAGGGATGCTTGGATGGTTGGGTTGATGTGTGCTGTGAGTCTGTTTATGAATGGTGGTATGATACGTGTTTCTATGTATGTGTCTAGTGTGTGCATGCCTGTGTTTTGGTGTAGTGTGATTGTTCTTGTGTGTGTACTGAGTCGTGTGTTTGTGGCTAGTCAGAGAGCTTTATTTTGAATGGTTTGCAAGTCTTTCTTTTGTTGTTGAGTGGCCCAGGGGTACCAGACTAGGGACGCACATGTCATAACTGGTCTGATGTATGAATTGTATATTATTATAGCCGTTTTTGTGTCCGCGTGCATCATTATGCTTCCTACTTGGTGTAATCTGTATTTGGCTTTTGCTAATATGTCGTTAATTTGCTTTCCAAATTTAAAGTTTTTATCTATATTGACGCCTAAGTATTTTAATCTGGTCATATTTTTAATGTTTGTGCCGCTGATGCATATTTTCAAATTGGGTACATCTCTTTTCTTAGTAAAGACGACGACTTGCGTCTTTGCTCCGTTGACTTTTAACCCCCATTTGGTGGTAATATATTCACAGATGCGAAACAGCTGCTGGTCGGTTGAGTGGTAGGGTTAGAATCCGTATTGGAATTTGCTCATGACATTATGTGTCACTGCAAACTCCAATACGTAGGATTGGATAAGACTGTCTAGTAGCTTGCCTATGGAGGGTAATAGGTTTATTGGGCGGTAGCAAGCTGGATCGGTATATGATTTCTTGGGTTTGTGTATCGGGACGACCTTGGCTGTTTTCCAGTATGTGGGATAGTGGGTGAGTCTCATACATGAGTTGAATAGGTTGACAAGGAACATTACTGCAAGGTGAGGTAGATGTTTAATGGCAAAGTTGGGAATACTGTAGATGCCTGGTGCTTTTCGCTTATGGAGTGCCTTAATGACTCTGTATAATTGTTGCGGCGTGAAAAAAATAGGGTTATTATTATTACTTATTATTGTATTGTTTAGGTCGTTTATATAATCTAGTACCGTTTGTTTAGTATTATTGTTAATTTCATTAGGCGTGAATTGTTTAGCGAATGTTTGCGAAAAGCACTCGGCTTTCTGCGCATCCGTTTGTATATCACCACGGGCTGTGACTAATGTTGGTATGCGTGGTCTTGCTTTAGTGAATAGCCTAGGAAGATAATATGGATCTTCAGGATTTTTCAGCTTTTGGTCCTTAAATTTAAGGATTTCGCTTCTGATTTCGTTAGTAAGTCTGTTTATTTGATTTTTATATGCGGGATTTTTAGTTCTATAATAGTGCTTTCTAATTTCCGTTCTTTGTTTGATTTTGTCTATTACATAACTTGGCAAAGGATGGGTTTTTAGTGATTTCCCCGTGTTATCTGGCTTGTTGTCAGTGCTGTCTGTATTGTTTTTGTTATTCGTTCTGCTGATGCCTCAATGTCATCCGTGGTTATGCATTTATTCTATAGTTTATATAATTTTTGAATTCTATCCAGTTATAATCTTTCTCATTGGGATATCTATATATATTTTTTGTCTCTAATTTAAAATCTATTATTGACATTATTGCTGTGTGATCACTTTCTATTTCGCTGATGTGCTGTAGTATTATTGTTTCTTTAATATTGCTTGTTACTATTATATCTATTATATTTTTCGAGGTGGGTCTGGTATAAGGGCGTTATAATATTTATATTTGGTTTGTTTTGTGCATCATTATATAGTGTTCAGGCACGATCCACGTGGGGTCTTGATCTTATATCATTACTACTACAAAAATGAACATATGTACTAAATTTCAGAATTCTATCACAATGTGAACGATTATCCTAATTTTCTCAGCTTAACAGCTGTACTACTGAGTATAAGTAAAATAGAACATAGATAAAATCGGACATGAAACAATCTGACCGCGTTGTTATCGCAAATAACTAGATAATGAAGATAGTACTACTTTGCACACTAATACATACCTATGCCTTAGTTTTGGTTAGCCTCTTGAACCTACTTAGCAGTACCAAATAGGCATCCAATGAACATAAATAATTCTGGATGCCTGATAAGTGCCTATAATAAAAGTTCTCGAATGTCTAGTTTATCTTAGACCGAAGCAATTATATGCTCTCAAATAGCATACGAAGTTGTCGTGCGTAATAACGAGATCCATAAATGCAGTGCGAACACAAGTCCCGTCGTACAAATCCGTAGTTTAATTAAAATTGTTGGACATTATTCAATTATAACATAATCATAAATCCGACGAGATCACCATTAAACTGTTACAGTAATCGGACTTGTTTTAGATCTAATAAATAATGGTGAAGTCTACGGGTACAGCCTTGTTTTTTAATCACAGTAATGTACTAGATAAATCACGTGATGGGTACAAATATAGTATCCGGGTTTGCCGGACATTGAGAAAAAATAAAAATCCTACGTATCAGAGGAGCAAAATAAAAAATCTGTATCAATGAAGGATACTCGGCTTGACGGACAGTTGTCGATATATCGCAGAAAAGCCGCCTTCAATCCCCAGACGGATCCAGTCTATGAGATAAGGCGGATACACGAGCCCAAACAACTAAATATTCGGACCGCCACAAATTTATTGTAGCTGATCGTTTTTAAAAAATTGCAGAAGAATATGTTTCGACAGATATGAATATTAAACAATTTCAATAATAGCACCTTTCCTTTCTGAGTTATTACTTTAAAAAAATATAGGGGAAGGTTGCCAGGATTGCACAACTTTTGGGTTTTTAATTAGCTACAGACCAGTATTTCTTTTTTTGGCCACAGTAAGAGTTATGTGGCATTGGTATAATAATTATGTTGATCTATAATTTTAGAGAACATTTTTTGAACCACTCAGTTTAAGGAGAAACCTGTTTTTCTAAACCCTTGCAAGTGCACATTTGTGGAAATATGTTGCCTTGATTGAACCACTGGTTCCTCAAATGGACCACACAGTTTTAACACGGTAAATAACGGCATTTAAAGAAAAATTACTTAATCTTTTATTATTAAAACAGGTTTAATCAAATCCTTCTAATTTAAGGCAATAAGGACGAAAATAAAATATTCTGAGACGGCTTACATTGCAGCAAATGACATGTACCGCCTTCGCACAGTATTGACACTGAATCATGTCTAGTTCGGAACTTTTCTTACACAAAAAGCAATACCAGCTTTCCCCTTCTCGAGACTTCTTGTTAATGGTGTTCTGATTGCTTAATCCACTAGAAGTAGATGGCAGATCAGTGGTTGTATCATCCAAGCATCGGGGTTTTTTCTTAGGTTTTTACTTTGTTTTACATTTTTTTTTGGCTCCAAATGGTTTTTGTATGAACTCTCCATTAGAACACAGGCTTTTTGAGCTCGCTTTGAAATCCTCTTTCCTTTCTTACATTTGGTGTAGGTACTGGAGATATTTCAGCTACGGATACAACGAGCTTGATTGTCAATTGAAAAGTGTTATTTTCTAAAATTGATTTTAAAAATCCTTTCAGAAAACAGCACAATTAAGATGTAATAATGCACATTACTACCTTCATTATTAGGAACAAAGGGCCTCAATTCATGGTCTTGTTCAGTCATCTCAATATCCATAGGGATTATCATCAGTGGCATATTCGTGTTCCTCAAAAACATTTCAGTTTACTGGCCATATGCCAGTGTTTCTGAAACCACGCTAATTCTACGAAATAGGTATGTTCGAAATAGGTATGTTAAAAATAATACAATGTTATTAACGTTCCTGCCTATGTCCACGTTAGTCCTCACTTGAACAATGCAAGTGCCTTTGACTAAGGCACAAGTAAAACATCAGTGCATAGAATTTTAATAAATCATGGCCTGCATCCCTATCATATTCAACTACATCGGGCTTTATCCGAAACAATAGATAAAATTATTTTTACTGGCGATGAGCCATTATTGAGGAAGATCTGAGTTTCTTGTCTCGTATATATTGTGGACCGATGAAGCTACTTTCTCAAGTAATGCAGGAATTGCAATATGCATTACTGGTCCGATAATATAACACTCATTGGATGCGTGAAGTCGACCCACAAAATAGGTGGAGTATTAATAAGTGTGGCATTTTAGATGGTGAGCTTATCGGACCCTATTTTATCAATGGACTTGTAAATGGCGATATCTATTTGGATTTTTTTACAAACTAATTACCACAATTATTAGATGCCATTAGCAACCAGGAGAAAGATGTGTTAGCAACATCGTGGGTGCCTTGAAAACTTTTCTCGGAGAATTCGTGATTTTTTTGGATGGAAACATACATTGAACGGGAAACATACATTGAACGGGAAACATACATTGACGCATGCGCTGTTTCATGCATGTTTTGGCGCGACAGTGGCATTTCATTGGGTCTTATGCACGGTTGATTCGCGATATAAATTAATTATAATGTGTTATACGCGCGTGTTTAGTGTTTTTATGCAATGGAAGCGACGAATTGGAGTAGTAGTGGTTCTAAAACCAATAATTCCAATCGTAAGCGACCGAATTTGACATGAGGAGAACTGCAAATGATCAAAAATGTATAGGAAGGAATATTGGAACGGTATTCCGGAATCACTAAAACTGAGGCAGTTGATATATGCGCTTCGTTGTGTGAATAGTGTGTTTCGTGCAATTACAGATGAGGAATCCATTGCAAAAAGAAGAAAACGGAAACTTGTGACAGAAAGAAAATTGACGTCGACGAAGATGTCAAATACGCAATTCGCCGGATTATCCATGGTTTCTTTTTTAAAAATGAGATTCCGACACTGAAGATAATTTCACTTGCTATTTCTGACGATCAATCTTTACCCAAGTTATCTCGGAAAGTTCTTTCGAGAACTATACACGAGATGAATTTTCGTCATATAAAACAAAATCGGAAAAGTCTTCTTATTGAGAAAAACGAAATTGTTTTATGGCGAAGAAAATATTTGGAAAACATGCGAGATTTTCGGATGCCAGACAGAAAAAATTATTATTTAGACGAGACTTGGGTAAACAAAGGGCATACTTTTCAAAAGTATGGCAGGACTGCAATATTAGTAATAGAAGACAGGCATTTTTAGAAGGATACTCTACATGACTCAAAGCACAATCTGGAAAAGGACGACGGTTGATAGAAGTGCATCAGCATTTCTGGAAAATGGTTTAAATGTAATGGAATCGCGGCGAACGGGAGATAATCATGAAGATATGACAAGCGAAGTTTAAAGAAATCAAAGATAAACAAAAAAAGAAAACGTATAGAGTATACATATCACACATTTTTAGAACCATCTAATAACAGCATTGTTCTTAAGATAATAAAAAAAACCATCACAAGTACACTTAAAAACAATGTTAATAACTTGGATATTTTATTTAATTTTTTTTATTCTGCCCCCCTCTAAAATGATACGCTTATGTAATTTCGTTCCCCTCGCCCCTCGCATGTCCCTCAGCCATCCATATGCTGGTGATGAATCACTCCACACACCTTCGGAACCAGGGTATAGGTTCTCGGATCTTACCCTTATTAATGTCTATTTGTGGCGAAAAATTTAAGATATTGTGTTTAAAACTCGCCTTACTGTAGAAAATATGCGATAAAGAATACAAGATGCCTCAAGAGAGACATATCAAGAGCAGAAATCAAATCTGCAGTGCACGCAACAAAAATTAAATACGTGAATTGAAATTAATGGTAAGCATTTCAAACACAACTGTTCTTTCGTTTCATAATATCAATATCTATTTGATATTGTTTTTGTTAATATTATTTTCAAGATTGGTATTTACTCACCCAATTGCGTCTTTTCGTTAGCGTCGTGTTCCTCAATTCATTATTTAATTTTTGCTCACTAATTTACAAATAATAAAATAAATAAAAAGATATATCGGACCTCTTTTCACGCCACAATGTAGAATATTTGTATGCACTTTAGCGCAAGAAATAAAATGTTTATCCTGCTACTTAACTTAAAAAAACGTGAAGAAACCGAATCCGATTAACACGGCCAATAAATCATTAAATGGACTATATTATTTAAACAACACATTTGTTAGAAATTTGAAATTTATGCTGTATTCATAAATTTCTGTGCTGAATTCATTTATGTAAAGAAAACTATACCATTCTATTTAATTTTTTTGAGAAAAATCCATAAAATGATATTCTTTTGAAATAATGACATCTATTAGTATCTATATGGAGATTACATTACACACTCACCGCGAGATAAAGCATGAAATTACCTTTCCAACGATGTATAACACTATGAACTTTTGAAGAGCCAATCCTGAAAAAAATACATTTTTCTGAACAGACATTAGGGAGTTCCCCCACCTTTTCAGTTGCGAGAAGCGAATATGCGAGTTACGAACAAAATATCAATCACAAAAGTTATACGTAATGAAACCGGCTATCGATATTTGTGCACAGCGTCGTAGCTAGGGCAGGGCAACCGGGGCCCACGCCAGGGGCGCAAGCCTTGTGGGGCGCAAAATGGCATGTCGACAAATCACGCTACTTGATCTACGCTAAGTTAATCCGACTGAAATGACACAGTATGTCCACGCCACTGGACCCGAGTCTGCGCTCGAGCCTCGAGTGGCATGAACCTTGTGACCTGGATTTCCCCGAAAGGCCTATGCGAAAGCGAGCAACGTTTTTAGAGGAATCGCGTATAAATATTATCAGTTATACTGGGAGAGTCGAGTAGTCGAGTCTTGTGTGTTTCATAACTTTTAGACAAATCCTTTTGTGGGCTGTGCTGTTTACGTTTTAGATTAGATCTTAACGCAGGTAAGAACATTTTATTGCTTTGTAATTAAAAGTACCTAATGTAAACAAATGTTTCTTAAATTAGAATGCCACCAAAAAAGCCGTTAGGGTCGGAATTTAAGAAATTAAGAGAAGCGCGAAAAGAAGGTGAACAAAAATTGTCAAATAGATTATTCGGCTGGATATCCAATTCGAGTAATTTAGCTGTTGTAAATGAAGGTTCCGGATCTGCGTCTTCGTCTATGGAACTAGATTTAAATGTTAATGTTACTGACAATAATGACACTTTAATAATCACATCGACTTATGGAAACGAAAGTGATTTTACCCAAGAATCCCAAGATATACAAAGAGACTGTTCACTAGCCGCGGAAGCAGAAGGAGGTACGTTTTAAAGAAATTTTTGAATTTAAGGTCAACAGTTTCTGCAAAAAAGAAATAATTTTTTTCTTTGTACGGCTATTTTAGAAAATCAGTATTTATGCATATATTATTTATGCAGTATTTATGTATATAAAAATAACGTTTGTTTTTAGAAGATCCTTCCTTTTAACCATTTTTTTTCTTTCCATCAGGGACCTCTGAAGAACAAAATACTAGTCATTTATCCGCCTTAGCTTCTGTAATAAATTATAACGATCCAAAGTCGTGGCCAAATATAGATGATAAGCTTAGGTGTTGCCTAGTTGAAAAAGGTCCAAGTCAAGGAAAAGACTGCGATTTCAGGTTATCCGTAAAATACGACGGACGTATTTTTACTGCCGAATGGTTTAAGAAAACCCTGCCAAATAATGAAAAAGTAGACCGAACATGGTTGATTTACAGTGAAAAAAATGAAGCACTATTTTGTTTCCCGTGTTTACTGTTTACGAAAAAACCGTCCATTTTTTCAAGTGCAAAACAGGGTTTTTGTGATTGGAAACACTTAAACCCAAGAGTCGGTGAACACGAGAATTCTATAGAACATCGAAAATGCTTTGTATCATGGAAAGAATTGGAAATTCGTCTAAAGAAAGGGGTAGCGATAAACGATGATATGGAACGTA
This sequence comes from Tetropium fuscum, assembly GCA_964058915.1. Classification (NCBI taxonomy): domain Eukaryota; kingdom Metazoa; phylum Arthropoda; class Insecta; order Coleoptera; family Cerambycidae; genus Tetropium; species Tetropium fuscum. The sequence goes on from CAXKVY010000649.1 coordinate 112,321, forward strand.
TAATTTTAACGGAAAGAGAAAAGTGGAGATACTTTCTGAAGGTAATTTTGGACGTCATATTATTTTGTGCAAAGAACAACTTAGCTCTTAGGGGTAAAATTGAACAGATTGGTCATCGGAAATCGGGAATTTTTTTAAGTGCACTGGAAATATTAAGTAAATACAATACTCAAGTTGCCGCACATATTTCGTCTATTACTAAAGGTTCTGTTTCATATTTGTCCCCTAGTAGTCAAAATGAGTTTATTAAGTTGCTAGGATCTAGTGTTAAGGACACCATTATTTCAGAAATTAAAAAAGCGAAGTACTACTCTATATCGTTCGACTGCACTCCGGACGTCGCCCACACGGAGCAGATGGCTCAAATAATACGATATGTGCTAATTGAGGACGGTAAATGTTCAGTTGAAGAAAGTTTCAGCGATTTTATTCAAACAAATAAAAAAACTGGAAGTGGTCTTGCAGATGAAATTATGACAAAAATAAAGAATGATGGCTTACAACTATCAGATTGCCGGGGGCAAGCCTACGATAATCAGCTCTTGTAACATCAGAAATGGTAACATTCTTTGGCACGTTGCAACATATATTTACTTTCTTTTCGGGGTCAACACAACGTTGGGAAGTTTTGTCAAATTTGAAGTTGACTCTAAAAGGTCATTCTGAAACCAGATGGTCATCAAAGTATCAGTCAGTTAACTCCTTGATTTCTCAATTACCAGAAGTCGTAAAAGCCCTACATGTGATTTCTGAAGGAACATATGAAATAACCTATTCCACAGACTCTGTGTCTTCTGCCAAGAATTTGATAAAACTAATTGATTTTCAATTCATTTGTCTGTTAAGTGTGTGGAATCAAATTCTTAGTAATATCGACAAGGTAAACAGCATTTTACAAAATAAAACACAGTCAATCGAAAGGGCAGCTAAACATATTGATGGTCTCCTTCAGTATTTAAAAAATTTTAGAGAAAATGGAATTGACAAAGCTATAGACGCCGCAAAGGATCTCTGCCAGCAGATTAATATAAACAAGAATTTCCAGAAAAAAGAAAACGGAAAATAAAAAAAAATTTCGATAAGAAGGCCGATGATGAAGCTCAGTGTTTTACAGACTTGAAGAAATTTAAAATCCAACTGTATAAGGTTCTTGATACGTTAATTTCGCAGATGGAGTGGAGATTTGAGACTTTGTCACACGTAGCCTCGGATTTTAGTTTTCTAACAGGACTCTCACTATTTGAAAAACCTACTGAATGCCTTAAAAAGGCAGCAGCTGATTTGGCACTAAAATATAAAGATGATCTTGACGCAAACGAGCTTAGCTTGGAGACCGAGAGTTTTAAATATCAAGCTTGTTCTTTAATACCCAACCTAAAAGAGGCTAACTTAATAACTGTGTTAAATTTTATGCATGAATATGGCTTATCGTCTAATTATCCCAATTTAGAAATATGTCTCCGTTTAGCACTAACGTTACCGGTTACCTCCGCGTCTTGCGAAAGATCTTTTAGCAAGCTGAAACTTGTAAAAACGTACTTAAGATCGCAAATAGGGCAAGAGCGTTTGACAAATTTAGCCATAATGTCAATAGAGTATGAAACGGCAGAAACAACTAATTACGATGACATTATAGAAAAATTTGCTATGGAAAAGTCAAGAAAAGTTGCATTCTAGTTTTCTTGACTTTTCCATAGCAAATTTATTTTTTTTTCTTTCTACATTGTTTTATTTTATTTCTACATTGCGGTTATTTTTAAAAAGTGATTGATGTTTGCTTTTAACAGTTTGACTGTAATTTAACTGTAATTGACTGTTTTAACTTTTGTAATAAATATATGTGCAATAAAAGAGTGTTTCTTTACTCTTCTTAAATAGGTACAGATATTACATATTGATTTTTGAAACCAGTAAAACATTTAATCAAATATATACAGGGCGAGTCGTGAGGAACTTTACAAACTTCTACCAGTTTTACCCCATATAGAGTTCATTGAGTGGACTCTTAGGAATATCTAAATTTTTAATACGTCACAGTGATGCTAGATATTATTTTATTAGGGAGGGTGGGGATATTATTTTATTAGGGAGGGGAGGTTCATTAGGAAGGGTGGGGGCGCAAAATTATGATGCTTGCCCTGGGCGCCATAGTTCCCAGCTACGACACTGTTTGTGCATACCTGAATAGAAAACAACATACCTGAATAGGAAAAATTTCTGAGATATATCTCTATGTATTGGTCCATAAATTGCGCCCCCTAGCGGCATAGATTAGAATTGGAAAACTATTTTTCGTGGTCGATTTATTCGTAAAAAAAATTTTCTTCGTCAATTAACTGCAAAATCTACGTCAACATTGCTGTCGATAAAAAAAAATATATTTTTAACACGACAAGAACATTTGCTTCCGTGGCTGGTTTCCTAAGACTAAATAATGATAAAATAATAAAAAAGGACATTTTCTAATATGTTTGGCCCTCAGTCTCTGGGAGACCAGATAGAGACAAAATAAATTACAGTCCGCACATGAGAGCTGAACAACGGAAAGTGTGCTGGACAAAAATTCCGCTACCACGTTCTCAATTAATAAATTAATTACCAAAGTCCCTATATTATTTTTGTACTATAGTTATTTAAACAACGAAGCGAAACTGCCACATGCTCTGACCTTGACAAAAGCCTTATTGCATATTTGATCGCCCTTCTCCCTCAAGCACTGTTCTTCAACTCTCGTTTGATGTTTCACTTTAATCAAATTTCAGTATTCTTAAAGGAACCTGCAGCAAGTAGATACCTTGCGGAAGCAACTATGTTCACATATCCATATCCTTTCTCGTTCACCTTGTACTAAAACTCAATCTCGTCTTATAGGACATTTATTTTTTATGTTAAAAACTGCTTACCATATATTTTTGTATGTAATTGATAATAATTATGCAGCAATTATAATACAATCGACATATTTATATTATGATAATGTAGCAGTGAATAATTTAATATTAATATTGTCACTAAATATAGGTTTGCTACAATATTATTTGCATGAATATATCGCGTTCACAACGGTTAAATCAACACTCAATTATTATTGCGGTTGTTAAATCCATTAATTGGACTCCATTAATATTGAAGTCGGTTTAAATTAATCTCAACATTAATGTGAAGCTTTATTATAATAGGCAGATTGAGACTCCAGCGTCGAGCAACTCCTTACACATCCTAACGACTAGCTGAACCTTTTCCTTTCAGTTCTATTAGAGATGAATCCGCCCTAGGCTAGACCAGGGGAATAGGAGATTGAGGCACCAGTATCCAACCTTTTCAAAAAATAAAACCCTCTAGGGCTGTCACCATCTGTCTGCTAGGTAGCTTTTACTGTCTAGCCAGGTAAAGTGATTATAATATATATAAGTGATATTTTAATATAGTCATGTTTTTAATGTTTATACCGCTGATGCATATTTTTAAGTTAGGTGTGTCCCTTTTCCGAGTAAAGACCACGACTTGCGTCTTTGCCCCGTTTACTTTTAACCCCCATTTTTCGTAATAATTTACTACGTTAGATGTCTGCTGTTGCATTAGTCTTTGCAATAGTGGTAGGCTCGTGGTTTTTGCTAATGTAGCTGTATCGTCTGCGTATAATGCAACAGTGGTCCTTGCGTCATTGGGATTTGGGAAATCGTGCGTGTATAAATTAAATAATGTGGGTCCTAGTGCCGAGCCTTGTGGTACGCCAGATAGCACCGGGCGGGGTTGGGATGTGTCAGGGATGTGTGAAGTATTATAGAATAGGTGACCCTCTTCGTATAAAAGCGTTTTTTTTTGTGAAGACGACATCAGTTCTTATTTTTCGCTGTTTGTGTAATCTTACTGACCATATACAAAGGTAAAAGTAACCCATTGCTTTTGCGTCTGTATCAAAATTCTCCATAAAATTTGCAATAAGCTCCGGCTTGTCGACTGCTTCGGCATTTTCGCATAACCCAAAATCCAACTGCAGTACATGCCGTATGTATAATATATGGATAATCACAAGCCTTTTAAACAGTTTAAACGACGTTTAAATATAAGCAAAACTGTAATAATTTACAAGTCATAGCGTAAAGCATAAAGATAGAAACTGTAGGTAGGTCGAAGTAACCGTGGCAACAAATATTTCGGACGTGTTCATTGTTGTCAAAGAGTGTCGTCTTGAATCGTTTTAAACTATTACGTAAATTTAGTAAAACTTCCTTGTCGTGACGTATAACGGTTGGTTCAGTGCCTTCCCACTGAATCATTTTTATTGAATCTATTATAAAAAAAACGGCCAAGTCGAGTGCGAGTGCAAGTGATTCGCGCACGAAGGGTTCCGTACCATTATCTATAAAAACGGCAAAAAAATCATGTCTGTTGTATGGGAGCCCCACTTAAATATTTATTTTATTCTGTTTTATCGTCTACCTTATTTATTTTTAAAGTGAATATATAACTAAATATTCTGTAAATATTTCAAGCATCTACCTGTTGCCGTTATCAATATTGACCAAAAGGAGCAAAAGAATCACGTTTGTTGTATGGGAACCCCCTTAAATATTTATTGTATTCTGTTTTTAGTACGGTTCATGAGATACAGCCTAGTGACAGACGGACAGACGGACGGACAGCAGAGTCTTAGTAATAGGTTCCCGTTTCAACCTTTGGGCACGAAACCCTAAAAATTGAGAAATATGAAGTACTTTATTTCGATATATGAAGAATTTTATCGAAATTTGCATAGCTTAGGTGTTGTTACGAAAAACAAAAATAAATTTTGCTCCTCGAAAAATTCAAGATGGCAAAATTCAGATTCTCTCAGATGTTCAGCACCCGCAAAAACAGTATATAAACCACTTAAAAATTCTTCCCCATTTTTGGAAGCTCCTTGCACTATATGACAGGGTTGAAAGATTATCCATAGAATGTTTTTATAATTTAGCACTATACTGTATCCAACGAGAGAATGGACTTGCACTCGAGCGAAAATTCGTCTGTTTTGGTCAGATCTCGGCCCCTTAGAACATTAGTTCAACGCCCATAACGTCTTAATTGGCTCAGCAGGTAGCCAGGGCCGGCGCCTGGGTCCGATATCTACCTGGTACCTAATTATATAAAGTACCTACTACTGCCTACCTATTCACAGTTTGTATTTGTAGTCTCGCATCATCGAATGACGGTCCTGCGTAGCTCGTTACAGAGCCCCTCCTCTTTAGTCGCCGATGCGCAAAGCAAGTCCATTCTCTCGTTGGATAGAGTATAGTTATTTTTTTATTCATAACTCTGTGAGTAGATGCAGTGAAAATATATTGAAAATTGAAAATATGCTAAATATCATATTTATGGCAGATTGTGTATGAGGTTCAACTGTATATTTTATATTATCACATTCTTAGATTCCACTATTTTTCATAACATATTTCGTAAATAAACTTGAGTTCAATAACACTTCCCATCAGCTGTAGATCTTGTAAAATTAAAAAAATAACCTTTTATAGGTAAATAAAATCGTAAATTTCTTTAATGGTGTTATTTTCATAATTTCTATATCCCATCGGTTTAGTTGAATATACCTATTATAAATAATTAAAATAGCTAAAAGAACGGTTAACTTTTAATGTATGATGGTATACGAACTAGTAGGTACTGTTGGCTGATGTAGATGTTTCAATAAAGATCTAGAAAACTTTTTATTACCTGGGTTATATCCGGCGCATAATTAGAGGTAATATTTCTATCCGTAGTTCCAGGATTAAGAAGCTAAGAATTAGAAAGGCAATAATTAACTATATGAATGATAGATAAAATATGATATAAGTATGAATTATATATGAATCGTTTCATTTAGTTTTTAAATAAATATTGTCTGCATCAAAATATTTTAGAACCTACACGAGTTACCTATTGCCTACTCAAGTACTGATTAATATTTTAATTTCATCTAATTCAGATTCAGTCATTTGTTCTGATGTGATTAAAATGGAAGATATTTTTGACCATTCACTTGTTAAATTTACCGTTAAAATAAAAAAGATACAGAAAACCCGAAATTGCATTTTTATAGAGATTTAAGTATAGTGATGGGCAGACGCCCGTCACTGCCCATGTTTTTTGTAATCCCATTAGCCATAAGGCATAACAGAATTTAAAATACTTAGTCTCGTTATAAAGGAATTTTCTTGTTCTATCGAATGCGTTCTGCGCACATTTTATTTAAGTATTACCGTCGCCGGTAGAGGGCGTTATTAAATGTCAATAAATATCACGCTTTTTCTTTAAAAAATCAAAGGAAGCGGTAGTTCTATTTTTACACGGTAAAATAGGGAATTAAAAGATGCAGATGTTAGTAATAACCGCAACAATATAATATATATGTCAAAAATATTCCGTAGAACTATATTACATAATTTAAAAATAAGCAATTAATAACAAATGACAACAAATCCATTGGTTATAACTATAAACAATGTAAGAAGTCAAACATCTAAAAAAGTAAACGCAAAAACACATCGCAACACATTAAAAAATTAGAATATAATAATTAGTGGCGCCCTAGATATGTTCAAAGTATCCTTTTCGATGCAAAAATTCAGTCTCTGACGAGTGGATTGAACAGAAGTCTCTACTTCTGACATCAAACTACATTGAGTGACATTTTTTATTCTTTCGATAATGTCTCTTGTAGTGGGTCTTGTAGTGAAGGGAGATTTTTTCCCGTATAAATATATACTCACAAATATACGTCCCTACCTATCTTATTAATGCATCTTTTAGATTAAAATATGTACCGAAGACATGGAAAGTAGCAGAAATGATAATGATCCTGGAACCCGGAAAACCACCAAATGAAGCTTCGTCCTACAGGCCTATCTCCTTGCTTCCTGTAATATCAGAACTGTTCGAAAAAATATTTCTTAAAAGATTAAAACCAGTCATTAAAACATAATCCCAGACCATCAGTTTGGATTCAGAGAGAGTCATTCAACTATAGATCAGGTCCATAGGATCACAGATGTAATTGAAAAGTCGCTGGAGGAAAAGTTTGTTCTACTGTCTTTCTTGATGTAGCACAGGCTTTTGATAAAGTATGGCACGAGGGACTTCACTATAAATTAAGCAAGCTCCTGCCTAATCAGTTCTCACAATTAATGAAGCCTTATATTTCAGATAGAACTTTTAGAATTAAGCAGTAAGACGCTTATTCTGAACTTAAAGAGATCAAGGCAGGAGTACCACAAGGGAATGTATTAGGGTCAGTCCTTTATCTACTATACACCAGTGATATTCCTGAATTAGAGTATGACACGATAGCCACCTTTGCTGATGACGCTGCTATAATGGCTGTAGGCAAAGATCACCAAGAAGCGGCAATAAATCTGCAAATATCAGTTAACAAAATCAGCACCTGGACTAAGCAATGGAGAATCAAACTAAATGAGAGTAAATCTGCCCATGTTAATTTCACAAACAAAAGAGATCAACATATCCCTGTTAGCATAAACAATATCCAAGTACCATATGCTGATACAGCAAAATATTTGGGTATAACACTGGACGCTAAGCTACGCTGGAGAGCTCATGTTAAAAAAAAGAAGGAAGAATTAGATATCAGATTTAAAAAGATGGTTTAATACGTGGAATTTCGTCCAAGCAGCCAATATATAACAAAGTACTTTTGTACAAACAAATTCTCAAGCCCATATGGACATATGGCATCATATATGGTGGGGTTGTGCCTGTAAGAGCAATCTAGATATAATCCAGCGATTCCAAAACAAAGTATTAAGGAGCATTGTTAATGCGCCCTGGTATTGCAGAAATAGTGACCTCCATAGGGCCATGGGAATGGACACCGTTAAACAGACCATCAGCGAATTCGCCAGAAGTCACGAGCAGCGACTTCATCGTCACGTCAATGTCGAAGCCGTCCAGCTCCTCGACAATACAAACCAGATTAGAAGGCTCAAGAGGATCAAATCCTTCGAGCTAGTATAATTTTGTTAGTGCATAAGCAGAGAACAGGAGAACAGTGCCTGTATACACATTAATATTAGTGTAATTAAGTATTAGAAAAATATAAGGAACACTAGTGAGTAAGTCCTTAGATATAAATTTTGTAACAGTAGTAAATTAGGTTAGAAAAATATTACTCATCGATCTAAGTTCAGATCAGATTGTAATTACAGTAAAATTACCATTGGTGTTTGTATAAATATATATATATATATATATATATATATATATATATATATATATATATATATATATATATATATATATATATATATATATATATATCCACCGGCCAGGATAATATATTCATAACATTTTCCTCGGTGTGACCTCTACGGCTTCTCCGATGCATAGGAAGTTGCACACTTCCTGTCGTACGTAAACGATGTCTTTCAAGGTACTGCACCACATATACTTTGTCAGCAAGAGATGTATGTCTCATGCTTTCGAGGTAAATCACTAACATGTCAAATGTCAAATGTTTCTTAATTTCCAAGAATCATTTTAGTTTTTAGATTTAATTTCAAACCGAAAATAAATTCAATTAGAAAGGCAAAGAGCAATTGAATTGAATATTTTTGCATTATGTTGTTTCTTCATGTTGACATTTTCATAGCTTACTTGTTTTCTAACAGCTACTTTGCAAATTCTGTCATCGAGGTCTGACAATAATTCATAATTTCAAATTTGTTTGGTAATATCTACTGTTCGAAACAAGTAATCGTCTTCACTTTCATCTGAGGGCTTAAATTCTCTAACTTACTGTGCAAAAATAGCCATACAATTCCATTTAATTTTTTTTTAGAAAAAGGGCGATGTTTTTTGACATGTCAAATAATGGCGACGATAAAATCTCGGCGACGCTAATAATCAAATGAAAACGATAAAGCACTCGATAAAGCAAGAATACGAGACTAAATTTGTTAAATTCCGTTGATGCTAATGGAAGTAATAGATATTTAAAAAATAAAATATGGTAATATCCACACCCCGTATTTTTGAGGATACATTAATAATGGAATACCTACAAAATTGGAATTTGTTTCTGGATTTCCTTTCATACACTTTCAATGCCAATTAATTGAGCGAAATACTGAGAAATGCCTAATTTTCTATTCGGTCATGGCTGTTACGCCCCTTAGTGGCCATTTTAGAACCTCGAAAATATTTCCAACTATTTTTTAGGATCACTTTGCTTAAGGATTTTTTCCCTAGACTTCTGTGATGATTGCGTTCTGAGATATGGCCTGAGGTGCACACCATGTACTTAAGCAAATCCTCTTAAATAACTACCTGTTAAAGTGTTTAATTTACCATCACCGAATATGAGTAAAGACAAATACACTTATAACACGGAAGCTTAATCATTCCTTATGATTGGATACCAGCACCATAATAGAGAACTCAAGTACGGACAGCGAAAAGTTTAATTTAATTATGTTAATTTACATAGAAGTTTTCCATGTTGGGCCAGCATTTCAATGCAGTCACGGAATATTCAGCTTAGAAAAGAATGTTTTAATATCGTGTTTTAATATTACCTACATTCATTGTAATTTTAATTAGTTGTAATGGAACCATCATGCGATATTATATCGTATTCCTTCAATTTAGATGGATATTTGTTGTAAGAATTTAACTGCAAAAATAACTAAAATGCGTAATTGATAAAATTCGTACATTTTTCTACTTATTGTTTACATATCGTCTCTTCAGAGTAACAGTAGCATATCGAAATAATAGCGGTGAAAAACTGGGGTAAATAAAGAACTTTAGAAAGAAAACAAGAACCCAACGTGTAAATCTGACGTTAGTTCCTGCATGCGATACAACACCACCAATACCTATTAACAAAAAATACGACCAAAAAAATATAAGTTGTTAATTTTGAATAACAGGTACCACTTACCATTTACTAATAAAAAAGAAATAGCTTTTTTATTTAGATAAGCAAAATTTATAAAATAGTAAAAAGACAATGCTGTTTTGACAGTGAAAATTGAAAAAGATTAAAAACACAGTGTTAAGGGATACACTAATATATCTAACAAAAATAGGAAGATATTCCATGAACATATATTATTTTTTTAGAGCAACACTAGGTTAAGGTACCTTTTATCATCTTGTTTAACATTTTTTTTCTATTAATTAGCATATTCTTACAAACCATGAAAAGCTATGAAAATAATCAAAATTCCATTTACGTTCAATAAAAAATGAAAAGTTATTAGAAACTGAATTCTCGCCAATTCTTAAATCATTTTTCTCTGACTTGACCTCTTTGACATGTCCTACTGTTGCTCAGGGGCGACGATATGTAGTTTATACCTGATGAATGAATTGCTGTGCTGTGACCGATGATGATAAAGATGAAAACAAGTTTGATTAAAAGGCTGTCAATATCAAAAAATATGTTATACTGAGATGTAATTGAAGCGAGTTCTTACTTGTTATAATAATTCTTAGTATTTTTCTTTTGTTAACACTTGCATCATCATTAAAAGCTCAGCAAAAACCCATTTTGGATACAGATAGAACCTCAAAGGAACCGAATGGAAACAGGCAGTAGAAGTCGTATACCTATGTTACTACTAACAAAACCAAACGTCGAAATTCGTGTTAGTAGTACGTGCGATGGCATACCAAATTAGTTATAATGCATAAAAGAAAAGGAACTATTTGTTTTTCTCCATCCTTACTGCTATTAAATATCTTGTGGGTATGGATAGTTTAAATTGTTTACGACGGGTAATAAATGTTTTACCAATATTCCTAAAAAGTACACAGTTTTACTGGCATTATTTATTAAATAAAGTAAATAGGAACTTAGAAGATGGACCACGATTGTAATAAAAGTTGACTGAGATGTAAAATAAAATTCTATAACATCATTAAATCTTTTTCAACATTTAAAGAATCAAGTTTAGTTCTCCGCTATACGTGTTCGGTCATTGGATGTGTCAATTAGAGACAAAAGATATCTCGTTTCCGGCCGCTGCGCTGTAAATATCTACACCACCTTCGGCGTATCTTGGGACGATCAGCTAAATACTTTTAAATTTCAAATTGACAGCAGTCGTTTACTGAGATTTAAAAGGCATTTCCAGTATTGTATATAACAATATAAAGGTCAGTTTTGGATGATGCTGTTTGGGATAAATAAAACGCACAACATCTTTATGAAGCATAATTATCTTGTTTTCTAATTTTTCCTAATTCAATTGCGACATATATAATACAATAATAATAATAAAAATAATAAATGTACTGCCAATATAAAGTATTAACGTTAACTTAATAATATTACAAGGCTTGCACATGATTTAACAGAGACGTATTATGCATAAATAGTGACAAAATATTAAATTACATTACAATTTTTAAAAACATCCTAAAAACTAACCTATTTATAATGTAATTAATCGATTCCTCGATCACTTTGTGCAAATTCGTTAATGACGCCATCATAAAAACGTCGATGCTCCAACAACATGTTTCGGAGAAGTTTATTTTCCATGGATAACAGTGAAATTTGCGAAAGCCTCTCCTGTAGTTGAATTTCTCACGAAATTCTTTATACGTTTAAGTGTTGAAAAATTGCGTTCTACTGATGAAGTAAGCCATAGCACACTTCTTCCCGTTGTTATTTTCCATGTAGCAGTAGGATATTTTTCTATACTCTTAAGAGTTGTCCTGATTCAATTTTTATTAATTCGTTTGAACCTCTGTTTCTCTAAATAAATATATAAATTGTGCTATATTGCCGAGCTCATAAGGAGATCGTCTACAAGAATCTGCCGGAAAACATATCGTTGCCATTTAAAAAAATTATCGATGACGTCACATCCGGAACACCTAGAGCGCCAACTTATTGTATATTACATCAAAATAAGGGGAATTAAAAATAAAAATCAACCTGTACGAGGATTTTATATAGAAACGTCAGTCTTAAGAAATATTGAATTTATCCGTTACTTTTCTAACGCACCATGTATATATATATATATATATATATATATATATATATATATATATATATATATATATATATATATATATATATATATATATATATATATATATATATATATATATATATATATATATATATATTGTATATACATGACTAAAATTTTAAATATGAAAATAATACTAAAAAACATAACGTAACCGTGTATTAAAGCGTGTACTTCACAAAAGAACAAGATTTCTAATTCCGTGCGATCAGTATGAAGGATCTAAACAGTGATAAATTTGCTGGTGCCCGAAACGAGCTGTGACGTCACAGCCTGTAATATTCGGTAGGCGTTGCTCTGGAAATCGCCGCGCCAATATTCTTGGCTAGAGATGTGACCCCGATAACAGGGAGCCGCGCTGTACCACCGCTCATTACCCCTAATGTAGGCCGAGACCGCCTCGTAAGTGGTAGGTATTCTGAGTACATTTTTACCTTTATGATACTTTATTTTTTCTAAACCACTGTTTGTTTTATTGTTTCATTGACACATTTTTCTTGTGATTCGTGTACTTTTAGCTTTTTTTTTCAATAAATAATATTGTTAAAACTTTTATGTTGTTAATTTTTTATAACAGGTACTTGCCATTTACTAAAAAAATAGAAATAGCTTTTTCATTTACATAAGCAAAATGAATAAAATAGTACAAAGACAAAGCTTTTTTATTTTGACAGTGAAAATTAAAAAAAGTTAAATGCACACAGTGTTAAGGGATACACTAATATATCTAAGAAAAATAGGAAGATATTCCTTGAACATTTATTATTTTTTTAGAGCAACAGTAGGTTAAGTTACTTTTTTTTAACTTGTGTATCAATTTTTTTTTCTGTTAATTAGCATTCTCTTACAAAGCATGAGAAGCTATGAAAATAATCAAAATTCCATTTACGTTCAATAAAAAACGAAAAAGTTATTAGAAACTGAATTCTTGCCAATTCTTAAATACCATTTTTCTCTAACTTGACTTTTTTGACATGTCCTAGTGTTGCTCTGAGGCGACGATATGTAGTTTATACCCGATGAATGAATTGCTGTGGTGTGACCGATATGATAAAGATGAAAATAAGTTTGATTAAAAGGCTGTCAATGTCAAAAAATATGTTATACTGAGATGTAATTGAAGCAAGTTCTTACTTGTTAGAATAGTTTTTAGTATTTTGCAGATTATGTTTTCTTTTGTTGATACTTGCTATATTATCATCAAAACCTCAGCAAAAACTGATTTTGATCAAGATGGAACTTCAAATGAACCGAATGGAAACACGCAGTACATCAAAATAAGGGGAATTAATAATAATCCACCTGTCCGAGGATTTTAGATAGAAACGTCAGTCTTAAGAAATATTGAATTTATCCGTTACTTTTCTAACGCACCATGTATATATATATATATATATATATATATATATATATATATATATATATATATATATATATATATATATATATATATATATATATATATATATATATATATATATATATATATATATATATATGTGGTAATTTAACAAGTGAACTGTACTTTCGTGTCTTATCTTTTGTTTGCCACGATTACAGGAAAATGTTCGGTTGGTAACTCGAATAAATATGTGGTTAGAGCACAACGAGTGCCCAGGCCATTATTAGAGGCAGTTTTTTTCCAGGCTACTTAGGTATATCTCCTGATTTGTCTTATATGGATTTTTATTTCTAGGGCAGAATAAAGGACCTAGTATATAAAACTCGACCAATAGCCCGAGAAGATATGTTAACTCGAATTGGTAATGCGATCAATATTATTTAGAGCTGAAATAGAAGCTACTGTATTTATTAATAGAAGCGGCCATTAGGAGGCCGACAAATCGATGCATTCAACACCATGGAAGACAATTTGAACATTTAAGATAAATTTTTTAATTACCAATAATTAGACCACTATGTTTGGTGGTAGTACTAGTAAATTTCGGGATTTTTTTTTAAAGCTTTAGAAACTTTAAGATTGCTACGATGAATGTGCTGAATGTTATCAATGTGATTTACACATTGTCTTAGGGATGGACTCCGCTATACGTCGTTCGGTCAACTGCAGCACAAAGGCAAAACAGTACCTATAAGTATGTGAAAAAAGTTTTGAGATTGCATTTTTTGGCAATCTCAAAATCGTGGCTTACTATAACCATGAAACCTATACTATAACCTTGAAACATTGGATTACTATAACCAACACAAAACACCCACCTTATCCCCATATACCACTGGAGGTGACAGATATCTTCCACTCGTACTACGGTAAAAAATATACAGGGTGAGTCACTTTTTTGTAGACAAACTTTAACAGGGGATAGAACGCACGTTTTTAAAAAGAAAAGTGCCTATAAAGATATGGCCGATCTAGCTTCCTAAGGAAGATACAGGGTGTTAAAATTTAATTTTTTTTTACATTAATGTTGAATATTTTCTGAACGGAATGATATATTCACTAAATATTTTACATATATCTTAACCTGCATAGGATCAACATGTTGTATTGTTCCTGTCGAAAATACTATAGTGGATGTTACTTTTTTCGGGTACTTCGACTATTCTGCATAATAGAACTTTTTTTTCGTACGCCACAGTACATACAGTTTAACAAAAATAATGTCCCTTCTTCTGTTTCGAAATTCCTGTGCGTTTCCTAGTTATTTTGATTTTTAGTGTTTGATGTGGTACTAAATTGAGTAATTTATTTATTAGCAATAATAATTATCGGCTAAATATTTAATTCTTTCAACGAAACCTACCTAAATATGGTTTGTTAAGGATTCTAAAAAGCCGAAATCTCTCTATCTCTTTCCAAGTAATTACAATTACAAAAAAAAACATTAGATGAACATTGATGTTAATGTTTATGGAGATATAAACATTTTTGAATTTATAGCAATATTTAATTAACAATAATAATTGTGGAATAAATAACAATTGTTAGCAATAATAATTTATAAATAACAATTACAAGAATTAATAACAATAACACTAGTACCTACATACATAAAATTAGATACTTTGTTCAAAATATAAACCGTTCTTCTCAATACACATTTCACTGCGACGTATCATAGAACGTCTTAAGTTAACTAAATGATGCACCCTTATTTCATTGCAAGCATCTCTAATGCGATTTTGAAGTTCCTCAAGTGTATTAACCGGAGTGGTATACACTATTTCCTTAATGAATCCCCACACAAAAAAGTCAAGTGGTGTTAAATCGGGGGATCTGGGAGGCCACGCCACTGGACCTCCACGACCTATCCACCTCCCTGGATAGTTATTGTTTAGCCAATTTCTTACATTTCTGCCATAATGGGCCGGGCACCCATCAAGTTGAATCGAGAACTGTCTTCTTAAATTCAAAGGAATGACTTCCCATATATTACCATGGTGTTCTACTAAAAATTGTAGGAAATTTTCTGAATTTACACGTTGTGGCAAGAAATAAGGTCCAAACACGTGGTTGCCGTAAATTCCAATCCAGACATTTGTACTAAATTCATGTTGAAAACTTCGTGGTCGAATGGCATGTGAGTTTTCATGTGCCCATACATGCAGATTGTGAAAATTTACTATACCACGACGAGTAAAACAAGATTCATCAGTCCACAGTATATTGGATAAGAAATCCTTATTATTTTGAATGGAGTTAAGAACCCACCTACAATAAGTAAGTCTTCGTTCAGCGTCACCTGGACATAAACCTTGAACAGGTTGAAAATGATATGGGCGTCTGTGATCCCGTTTTAAAACCCGGGAAATTTTACTTTGGGAAATACCAAGAGCAATAGCACCACGTCGAGTACTTGTCGTTGGGTTCCTATTAAATTCCCGCAATATACGGTCTCTATCTCGTCCACGGTTGTTCTGTCGGCCCCCGGGTATATTTTCAAACTCTGGTTAACAAATCGACGGTGGATACTCACAAAAACGGAATGATGAGGTTGTCGTCTATTTTGAAATCTTCTTCGATACTCCCTAGCTGCGTATCTTGAATTCCCATTTGCGAAACCATAAATAAAATGAATGTCGGCTTGTTCGCTATTTGTAAATGTAAACGGCATGTTACACTAATTAAAATCTGGCAAATCACATAAAATAACTTTTTAAGGGGCTGTTATTTTAGAAATATGTATCAGATAATGTCAGTGGCGTACGAAAAAAAAGTTCCATTATGCAGAATATCCGAAGTACCCGAAAAAAGTAACATCCACTATAGTATTTTCGACAGGAACAATACAACATGTTGATCCTTTGCAGGTTAAGATATGTGTAAAATATTTAGTGAATATATCATTCCGTTCAGAAAATATTACACATTAATGTAAAAAAAAATGAAACTTTAACACCTTGTATCTTCCTTAGGAAGCTAGATCGGCCATATATTTATAGGCACTTTTCTTTTAAAAAACGTGCGTTCTATCCCCTGTTAAACTTTGTCTACAAAAAACTGACTCACCCTGTATAAATGTAATTTTATACTGTTTTACGATTGCAATTGCTTCGATGTTGTAACGAAATATATATACCAGAATACCCTGTATATAGCACAATATCCTGTTTTATCATTGACAAATTCAAAAAAACCTAAAACGTAAACCAGTGTTATATTGTATGTATTTATATATTTTTTTGCCATGGTCATTTATAATATCAGTTGTAATCAATGCAGTCTAAGACTACGTAGACTACTTTGGTGTGGTAGACTGCTGAATATACTGTTTTGCCATAGCAGCTAATAAACTTCGACCGCTCGTATACTGTTTTACCAGTGATTTATTTAGAAAACTAAATAACACAGAAACAATCTGAAAATTGCATGAGAAAAAGCGCGAAAAATTACATAGCATCGGCGGGAAATTGAAAAATCAAATTTTTCCACATATAGTTTTGCCTTAGCAGGCAAGTGCAGTCAGCCAACGTGAAGAAAGTATAATTTTCCGCCCTTGCTAGGTAAATTTATCTATTATTCACTTTAAGGTAGGTAATAAATTGGGTCTTTTGCTTCCAATTCTTGTTCTTTAATTACATTCAACAGCACAAATTCTACTTAATTTTTTTTATTTTGTTGATTTTTTTTGTTGAATACGCAATTCTCATTCAAAAATACTCTAATTTGAAATATCATTTATCGTCGCGTTTTGCTATTCACAGGCAAACAATATTGCAGCCCGATGTGCATTTAACATTCGTGCTAAATCGCATTTTTGTGACATTTGTGATTTTTTAGTTATTCGCATTAAATCTTGTCAAATTGACACCGTGTATATGAAATCTAAGAAAGTTGCATTGGAATTTGTATTAATTTCCAAAAGCTGATCCTAGCTGTTATTACCACACTTTAGAATAGTTTAGAAGGTACCTACATAGCTATAACTATTTCAAGTATTCCAATAAAACAATGTTACAAGGATGTAATTTTTTGCTAATTGATTTAAATCCTTTAAACGTCGATCATACTTTTGTTTTTCTGGCCTTGCATTCTCTATATTAATTTCTGCTTTAAAAAATCCGATAAAGAGGGACTGCGGAATGTGTATCATACACCTAGTCATGCGCCTTTTACATTAAGAGCTTAAAATAGTTTTTTCCACAAGACCACTATTTGTTTGTGTTCCGGTTCGTTTAATCAAATGCTATGCACTAAGTAAAACCATCAAATTATGAATTAGGTTACACGATTTTTTATTTGCGACATTTACGGGAGAAAAACAATTGTGTTGTTTGATGTATTTGGTGGTAATTGCCCTAATTGGTCACGGTTCATAGAAGGGGATTTGAAAAGGGGACTCATTAGTTCATATTTTCTGGGAGATAGAGTTATTTTGGATAAAAGTGTATTAAATGCGAAATAAGACACAATTGTCGATATTACATTTTATATTTTCTTTTTCCCAGTAACTTTAAGTATCCCACAGCTAAGTTTATATCTACTACAGAATAAATAAAAAACAAACTTTTATTAATCTTTTATTTGCACACAGACTTTATTTGCGCATTTTGTGCCAATATTTATTTTCTATATTAATATATAAAAATGTTAAAATATTTAAGATAAGTAAAAATGTCTCAGTTGATTTACTATGTCTATCAGATATCTATTTCTCAATAAAAATATGCTAAATATATACGAGTTTACGCATAAAAACACACCCTGTTACTCGCATTCTGCAGACGAGTAGGATATATGGTAATTATATTTGTTTTCGGTTTTGTAAAGTAACATTTAGAAATTAAACCCTGCATTTTCATCGATTTATGTCTAAAAATAATACATACGGTAATTTTAAAATTACTTTGAAAAATAACCCTAATCAAATAACGGGCACCAAGTAATCAATCTATGAGTAGAAATTTAAAGCTATCGAAAAAGTGCTGTAGTCGCTCAGGACCAATAAGGTAATTGGGCAGAAGACGCATAATATTTTTTCAATAGTTGGCAAAAAATAGGAACATAGCTTTATTTGCTTAAATTTATTGTCGCTACTATAGGTACCGTGTGGTTTTCCAAAACCGCACCAGGCCGTAACTTTTCTCCTATTGCATCTGTGGTTTTGAAATTTTTACGAGATATTTAAAACTACTTTCTGCATCGTTTCACCTATCGGAGACCTGATTGTACTTCCGGAAGTAACCGGAAGTAACGGGAACTTTTGATTTTTAAATGGGATCAAATGAAATGTCTGTCGTATCAAGTTGATATATGTTAAAAACATACCTATTATCAGTTTAGTTTTTGGTACTGAAAGAAAAAAAGTAGAAGCAAACACAATACTTTATAAGACTCAGAAGACATTTAAGAATAATTTATTTATAAACTAAAATATTGTTTGATATTCTTTACAAATAAGGTTTAATTCATTTTAATTAATACTCGGAGTAGTTTCCACAAACACCAAAACACTTTCACTTCGCTCGACGCGCGTTTCGCCAACCAAGTTGGCATCATCCGGAGACGATTAAAACTAATCTTAAACTACAAAATCTACCATATTTATACTATTTTTCCGGTGACGTCACTAATGATATCACCGTGAAATTTACGCGTGACTAATCACGCTTCAATGATCGGTTGCTAAGCAACGCGTAAAGCGGGCTATACGGGCGGGCTAATTTTCTTGTCCATCGTTTACTAAGTTTCCCTCTCAGTAATGGGAGATTTGAAAAAGAAAAAGTATTAATTAAAGATATAGCTGTAAGTAATGGTTATCCTAGAGATATAGTTGAAAAACTAATTAGGAAGCGTAAATTTAAGGACACACTTCGTAATTCTACGACCTTTCAAAAGGATATAGAGGCTCCAAAATATGTATCCATCCCGTACGAACCCCGGTTTACTCGTGGTTTGAGTAAGGTTTTAGGGAAAAACGTGGGTATAACAGCGATTCATTCGTGGAGCAACAAATTACAACAACTTTTAGACAATCCAAAGGATAAAATTGTTCCAAATGAAAGGTCTGGGATTTACGAAATTAGTTGTAATGATTGTGATCGAAAATATGTTGGACAAACGAGACGGTCAATTAACACCAGATTTAAAGAACATATGGCTCATCTAAAATATGGAAGAACAGAAGTCTAGTGTTGCACAACATGCTTTTGACAACAATCATAGAATAGATATTAGTAATTTAAGATTAGTTAGAAATGTGACCAATTGACAGTTGGATGCATTTGAGAGCATAGAAATTGTAAAATGTAATAGTAGTATGAATAGCGACAAGGGACCTATCCCGTATAGCCCGCTTTACGCGTTGCTTAGCAACCGATGATTGAAGCGTGATTAGTCACGCGTAAATTTCACGGTGATATCATTAGTGACGTCACCGGAAAAATAGTATAAATATGGTAGATTTTGTAGTTTAAGATTAGTTTTAATCGTCTCCGGATGATGCCAACTTGGTTGGCGAAACGCGCGTCGAGCGAAGTAAAAGTGTTTTGGTGTTTGTGGAAACTACTCCGAGTGTTACAGTTACATCAAAGGTTCCAGCCCTATCCAGTAGTCATTTTAATTAATTAATTAAGGTTAATTAATTTATTTATCAACTAAAATATTGTTTGATATTCTTTACACATGAGGTTCAAATTGGGTACCCTGATGTTCAATACAGGCTGCACATCTTTTGATCTCTGTTTTAATTCGGTTTTCTAAATGTTCTAAGTTTTCTGGAGGTGTAACGAAAACTTTATCTTTCAGATACGGCCACAAAAAATAATCGCACGGATTTAGATCTGGCGATCTTGCAGGATATCTAATTGGTCTGTTAGTACCCATCCATCCATCAAATCGGTCGATTAAGAAAACGGTATTGATTCGCGCATTGTGTGGTGGCGCGCCGTCTTGGTGAAATATAACATTTGCGTTCTCATTAACCTCTAAAAAAAATTCAAGATCTTCTCACAACAGTCGATTGTATGACAGAGCTTTCAAGTTTTCGCCCAAAAAGACTGGTCCCTTAAGATTCGATGCCTTAAAATTCCACACCAGACGTTTGTTTTAAATCTTCCTTGAAAATTTGTTTCTGTTATAATGTGGGGATTATTAATCGACCAATGATAATGCAGATTCCGATTAAAAGGCCATTGTTTCCAAATGTACATTCATCCGAGTACAGTACTCTGTTCTTGAAGTCTGGATTTTGTGCGTTCCTTTCTGAAAAGTAATGGCAAAAGTTTAATCAACGCTCTGGATCGTTTCCATGCAAGCCCGGCACCAAGTTGGTTTTATACGCTTTTAGATGATGTTTTTTCATATTTTTGAAAACTGTAGTAGCTGACAAATTCAAGTTTTGTGCTCTTTCACGCAGCGACTGATTGGGGTTCTCCATTGCGCTCAACAGGACACTTAATTCAGCTTCCTGATTAAATTGACGTACCGGTTGTTTATGTCGTATGATTCAAGCAGTTTTTCGAAATCTCCTTTCGAGCCTGTAGAATTTCCATCTTGATGGGGTTTCCCTGCCGGCATATTTTTGGGGGTACCTTCGATGCGCTTCTGCGCAATTTTTATTGCAAGCGTAATAAAAATCAACCATCTCCGTCAAATGCACATTTTCCATTGCGAACAATACTTAATTGTTGTTCGTAATCGTAATTATTAATTTCAACTTTACGCGAATTTAACTGATAACGCTTTTTGACATGAACAATGAACAAGCCTCAAACGTCAAATATTTCATTTGATCACGGCCACCTTGGGCAAATCATTTTAATTTTATTGTTCGAGTTGTATTATTGTTAGATTCTATTTCAAACTGCTATAAAATCGTTAGTTTTCGTCGTAGAAGGCTTTTAAAGACATGGTTGTATTCGCATAAAAAATCTGTATCCGAATATCAAAAGGCTGTTCCATTCAAAAATCAAAAGTTGACGTTACTTCCGGAAGTGCAATCCCGTCTCCGAAAGGTGAAAAGATGAAAAAAGTAGTTTTAAATGTCTCATAAAAATTTCAAAACTAATGCAATACGAAAAAAGGTACGGCCTGGTGCGGTTTTGGAAAAACACACGGTATGCAGAACACAATGCATATATGTAGAACAACAAATAAACATAAATGAAACTTCAAATTAGTAAACTTCGTGAAAAAATAAGTAAAAAAATAATGACGTCACTTTGGCATCTTACATACTATAGGGGTAAGATGCCATCATATCGGGTCTAAGTTGCCAAACTGAGGGGCAAGATCCATATGCTGTGTAACCAATATATAAATAAGCCCTCGGCATCTTAGACCTCGAATGTCATCTTACCCCAAAGCAAATATTTTGTTTCAAAAAAATTTTAAAAAAACATATTTTTTAGCACAACGGTCCCAAGTGTTAGCCTCGGAAGTGCAGCTCTCATGCAGCCACCTTTTGCAAATTATACAGCACAACCAATCTACTTTAGGGCCATTTGTGTCATGATAATATCCATTGCAAATGGCACAATATTCGTCGTCGTCATTCTCTATGTTATCTGAGCTGTGGTCTGAAAAAATATTGGGATTATCATTACTTTCGTCACTGCTGTTGCTGTTATCCAGATGTTTTTGATATTTTTAGGTTTTTTTCTTATGGGCTCTTGAATGTCTAGTTTCTTTTTCTTTAGCTTTTTGAAATTTTGCGTTCATGGGGAATGCGTTTTCTTTCAAGGAATTCTGGGGAAGTAAGCAGTTCAGTTTACGAGTATGTGGTCTGCTATGGAAGGGAGCGGGGCAATATCCTCAATTGATATTGTTCTATTTAAATTAGTGTTTCCGCCTTCAGGTTCAATAGGGTCTTCAGAATTTTCGGTAACGATATAGACTGAATTTTCGGCATGTTGAAATCATTGTTATGAGAGCACATATGCATAATCCGGAATTTTATGTTGGTTTAATGGAAATATTCCGCATGCCTCAAACCTGGAAACTACATTTTGGTTGGTCGCGGCTTGTTTCCATGCCTAATTTAATAATTCTCCAAACTGGTACCTTGTAATTCTACGACCAGGGTGATTTCAGATCCACTGCCCACACGGACTGTTCCAGTAAGTCTATACGGGCCTTAAAAATGACCTGTTAAAAGGTTGTAGTCAGTGCGTAGTATGAGTTGGTAAACAGAGTACATGAATATCATTTTTGGCTAAAAAGTCCAACATGTTAACATCTCTGCAAAGGGCAGCATGCCCAACAAGATCCAGTACAACAGGACCGGGTCCTTTTCTAGGTAAAAAGTGCTCTTTCATCCATGATGCAAAATACTACTTTTAGCGTAGGCTGAATCCGGCAACATAACAACAGTTGAACCAGGTGGCATATTGTCTTCAAACTCTTTTTTCTTATTCTTCCCTTTAAATATAACGTAAGATGGGAGATGGCAAATTGCCTTCGGAATTGCAGTATGCTATAATACTTATAGTCTCCTTTCTGTCTTCACTTGTCACTGACTGAACATCCTTGGAGCCTTTGGTGGCAATAACCTTGCCAGGCTTATTACAAAGCTACCTTAAATTATGGATCAACCTCATTATGAGACATTCCCAGTGCAATAGATCGGCCATGACCCAGTCTCATTGACAAAGTCGGCTGCTTTCTCAAAAAAAAGTTTGAACCAGTCATAGCCTGCGAGTTAAACATCAAATCTACACTTTAGAGCGTTTTTTTCAGCAAATGTTAACGCCAGGTGCCTAACGTCTTTTGATGTCGGAGCGGAACCAATTTTTTCTAAGCCTTGTATGTAAGAGACCGGCCTTTCTTCATTTTCTTTCCCTAAACATCTAGTAGGATCCAAAGGACCCTTTTCTAATTTATTAGTGCGGACCCACCTTAACAAAGTACGCAATGGAATTCCAAATTCTTTTGCAATAGAGTTTGCTGCACTTTGACCACCGCCTCTTAAAACATCTACGGCAGACTTTAGGTCTTCTCCTGACCAACCATTTTATATGGCATCTTACCCCAATAAACATTTGGCATATTTCCTCAAACCCAAGGGGGAAGATGCCAAACCGTTTAATACGATGAAAACCAACTATTGTAATATCTAAAGATTATGTTTTGACGCATAACATTACTTTCCTCAATTTTGGTAAGATTTATTGTTAAACTATTGCACACTTGCATGTGACTAATAAAAATCTAGAAGTCGTAAAAAACTTACCCGTCTCAATATATGCGACCACCTGCACTTTAAACAGTAAACACCGTTAACAACGCGGAGACAGATTCTCATCTGTTTTGGTAAATAGAACTCCACGCGTGACTTTCACGACATCTGTTAGATAGCAGCGAAAATATTTTGGTGTGGCATTTTACCCCTTTAAGCATTTTCCACCCAATTACCTTATATACGTTTTTCATCGAGAAAGGAAATAATTTTTCACAAGCTACATTTTTTTTATAGTACGATCATGCCATCCTTCTTAATATACTAAAAGTCCCAAAGTCTTCCATTCCGAGAACCTTCGAAAATCTTAACCACCTTGGATTTTTTGATTTTTTGTAAATAACTCATAAACGGTGCATTTTTTGGGAAATATGTAATACACTTTTATGTAGAGAATTAAAAAACATACATTTCGCTTTTCTATTTGTTACGATAGCATAAATAGTAAAAAGTTACAGTGGATAAACTTTAGTAGCAAAGTTTAATTTCTCAAATTTGCCCATTTAAGTCACCAATCGTATACTTTATCCCTATATTCAAGGATGATTTACTAAGAAAATGTGTAAAATCACAGTTGTATAAAGAATTCCGTTTCCCTGGTGTCCCCCAGCCCCAAACCCATAAATGAAACTGTTTTTGTAATTGTTCCTACATAGAGTAAGTAGTCTGGCAAAAACCAGCAATCTATCATAAAATACGTCTTCAATATGTTAATTTTGCACTGCATTCTTATACACAGAAGTGTTTTATTGTTGTTGATGGATATGACACTGACATTACTTACACCTACAAAAGTCACTATATAACAATTTAGATCTCACGGAAGTGTAGAAGTATCAGTAGCTCTAGATTGTGGCCGTTTACCAAGCAGACTTTTTTTTAAAGTAACAAAAACAATAAAGCTTTATTAACATCTTAAAGGTATATTTACTGCAGGCAGGATTCGTAGTTCAGCAAGCCCAAAGATATGCAAAGTGTCGCACGAGAGTGAACCAGCCGTTTCGGCCGCTTTCCGGCGCAACGCCTACGGAATATTGCAGGATGTGACGTCACAGCTCGTTTCGGGGAGCTTCAATTCTCTCGCTGTTTAGATCCGTCATACTGATCGCGCAGAATTAGAAATCTTGTTTTTTTGTGAAGTACTTACGTTTACTTACAATACGTTTTATACCATTTCGTTTTATACGTATTTCCAATACGTTTTATACCGTTCTATACCGTTTTTACATAATTTCACAAAATGGAGGATTTTTTAAATTAGACTGTCAAGGTTTCTCCTCCAAAGTACTACTCGACCGTCTTTGAATCAGAAAGTCAACCTAGTCCTCTGAGGTATCATTCGGTGATTATTGCGTTATTACATACTGTTATGGAATAGTCCTCAGCGATATACTGAACATTACCTAGATTTAGGGAAAATCTGCATAATCTGGCAACACCTCACCCGACCATGTGGCAACATTGCATCTCGGGGTGCCAGGCGAAGTCTCAACCCACTAGGACTTCAAATACCCGATATATGCCCCTGGTCCCCTTTGGAATAGTTGCAGTATAAGAGCATGTGGATCTAGAATGGGATGAAATAATTGAGAAAAAGTTTTAGGCAGTTTTAGTGTTTAAACGTTCTTAGAGACAAAACCAAGTAACAAATAATTAAAAGTCTTTGCAATAGTAATTTATCGTCGTTGGCACGGTAATAGCTGCTATGTAAAAATTATAAAATTTTCACAATAAGCCTAAAACTTCATTATAATTAGAAAATTGTGATCAACTCAAAACTAATTAGTTATTAAATTATGATATATTTGAATACATAAGTTAGTTGTTACTTGAGAATTCAACAATGTTCAATATTTATAATTATTTAATTTTTTCGATTGGTAGTGCACATGGCAGATAATGCTGTTTTTATTTTCAGTTAACAGATATCACGTATATAAAAAATGCTTTGGTTACTAATTGTGTCCTTTATTAATTATTATTATTACCTTAATTTTTTATGTACTTACCTAAATTTAGAAATTCAAGTGCAGTAATAAATATAAATATGAAATAAAAAGTAATAAAAATATATATGAAATGTTTAAAACTGTTTATTTTCTAACACCAGGATCAACACAAGGTTTTTTCTTATAAATTCAGCATAGAGTTAGAGAGAAAATAGAAATAGAAATACCTACAATATACCAAAGTTAGTTAAATATGGGGCCTAGTGTGGCAGTCCATCATAAAAAGGGTGATAATCTCTTTCCATTACGGCTTTTAATTCTTGCAGGTGCTGTATTTTTTTTTTTAATTTTATCGGTAGTGTATATAGAGGCTTTGGAATGCTATGTATGTTGTCTTTTCTACCTTTATGGCTAGTACGCCCTTTAGTAAAATCAGTCCATTCATCTGTATGACGGACCTTACACTGCATTTTTCCTGACGGCAAATCTAGTATACCCCGGAGGGGTATTATTTATTCGATTTGGCCTAATACTTGCCATAATGTAAAGTCAATATTGTGGACGTTATAAGGGTGCTGAAGTCTAGCTTGCCTCATTCTGACAATGTAGTCACTGGGGGCAAACATTGGTGGCTTAAAATGTGCCTCTAATGAGGAATGGACTGAATCCACCTCCATCATAGTATGACCACGTTCCAATATCAACTGTTCTATTATAATTTGCAACTGCTGAGCGAGATTTAACAAGGTACTAGACAATACTTTGTTACGATTCTGATAACCACAGCCATCAAAAATTAGTACTTCATGTGCATAATTTCTGTCTTGAGTAGTTGCTCTGATATAATCCACAATACAACTTGTAAACTCATTTGAAGTCACATCGCCGTTACTCTTATGCCAAACGTATAAATTCACATGTCCGTCATTAAGAGAATAAACAGTGAAATTGTGTATTTGCAGCTTTTGTTTGTAGTAGATAGATAGGCCTCTAGTTTAGGGGCCAACAAAACACTCTGCAAATCCATAGTAACCACCAGTTTTTCCTCATCTGCCGATTCCTTTGCTTCAATTTTCGCTTTAGCAGCTTCCTTTTTTTTCAACGTGTTCAGAATATAACTGTTCTGAAACATTACCAGATTTCCATCCGCAACAGGTATCACACTGGTCTTTTCTAGGCTTGTGTATTGCAATGTTTCCTTCTCCTAAAATTTTTCTAAATAATGTAACTCAAATTCTGATCTTCGCAATATCTTTCATAAACATGGTAGGTACATGTGCAATGTTGATCTAAACATAGATTCCACATAGTGACACACACACAGATTCCACACTTTGAGTAACTGCTCCAGCCATTCTCGTGCACCATCTTTATTTTTCATATTATTCCTAAATTTATCTGTACGCAATCGATCTGTTACCTCGTCATTTTCTTTTTCACTTAAGTTAGTGTTATCCGTCAATGCATTTTTACACCAACGTAAGAAGGTATCCCTGCCAAGATCCAATGTATTTAGGAGCATTGTTTTACATACCCGTTCTCCATTTTCTAAAGGAATGACAATCATGACTTTCTTTCTTTTTTGCTAATACTTCACCAGTAGTTTTTCTTCTTCGTTAGGGTTTTCTTGAAGTAACCAGTCCTTTGATATAAGCATTTCTAGCTCGTTACTTTATTTCTAATAAAGTACCGAGTAGAACATTTATGTGTTCTTCTGTGACAGAACAAAACCGTGAAAGGTTATTTAAATTCTTCTGGGATTTGCCTAATTGGGATAGGCAAATCCCAGAAGAATTTAAATAACCTTTCACGGTTTTGTTCTGTCACAGAAGAACACATAAATGTTCTACTCGTTACTTTATTAGATGTGATGGCATCTGCTTTTTACTGCCCTTTTTTTCCGAATCTGGTTTTGTTTCACTTTACCAGTAGATTATCGTGTATATCCGGTGTATTGTTTTCCTCGAGGCCTTTTCAACTTTAATATTTCCCTAAAATTTTTCGGTCTTTTTTTTTGTTTTCATTTAATTCGATTTAATTCATTCTCACTAAATTCGCTTAAGTTTCTTGTAGTTTCTTTTAAGTTGTCTCCTCCATTTTCTGCGTTAACAGTCTCATTTCCATGTATTTCCAATAACACACCATTATGCTCTTCCCGAATGCTACCTTCATCGTCTTTTTCTCATTCTTTTTCAGTCTCTATATAGCTATTTTCATTTCCATTCTCTATATAACTAGTCTCATTTTATCTGGTGATGGATACCATACATACCATACTTGTTTTCAGGCATCTGAACTAGTTTTATATTTCTCTTCCATATAAATACATGCCAGATATTACAAATCAAATTTTATAAATTTCTGTTTATTCTTTCAACATAGTATTTATTTAAGTTTATAGAACACATTGCAGCGATTACAGAACCGTGTTAAACCAAAAAGTGAAAAAAATTCACATAGCAGCTATTACCGTGCCAACGACGTTATGATTGTACAAGTAACAGTTGTGACTTGTTGAGTTTAGAAGTTATGAAATGTATTTAGATTCTGGATTTTGGATATAACTTGTGAATTTTGCAAAAAAATATGTCAAAATTCAGAAAAGCGAATTACGACGCTTTCATCATAATCATTTTCAGAAAATGTCCTTTTCACATGTGCAAATTATTAGTTTTCTAAACTTCAACAACGCGGAGGTACCTGAATGAAATTTAAAACGAGTATACGGTTTATCTCTAGATATGAATGTTAATTCTAACTTGGAAAATTGTTTCTAGTTTTTCCGTGATTTAGTTTTTTTCTTTCACACAGAAGTCAAATTATCTCTGACTACATAATATATTTAACAAATTATTATATTATTCGTTGTTTTCAAATAACTAGTTTGCTTAAAACAATGATTGGAAAATGCAAAAAAAACAATAACGTTGTTTACATAATATTGACGTAGCAATAGCTTGACGAATCTATTCTTCTAATGAGGTATTCGACCTCGCTCTAATTTGACATGTCAAAAACAAGTTAAAAATAATGAAAAGCAACTAACCATATATTGTTCACGATCGGACGTATCAAAAATCCTCGCTGTCAAATTAATCAAGCTAGCCAGAACATAATTATGCTCATGAATGACCTCTGCCTATTCAGGAAGGAGCCAAACGGAGAGCTGAGCAACCCGGTCAGACGGAGCACGATTTCAGACGGGTTGTGTGTAATGCAAACGCCTTTGTCACGAACTGACATCCATCAACTTATTAATAATGGGTTACCTAACGCGGTGACACAACTCTCAATTATAAACATTGATTGGAGTTTTCAGGCATTGCGTGACATGTGCAAGTTGATGGACTGTTCAAGATTCACGTGTGCATTTCAGTAGATATCGATTCCTTTGGGTCAACCAGTCAACCCCTGGGTAGGTAATTTGGTTTGACAGGCAGCTAATACCAGATTGATATCTAAATATCTTAATGGACCAGCGCATTGTCAGTTTCTGTTGAATATTTGATTTTTTTTAAATTCACCAAAAAATTCAAAAAAGTCGTCATAAAGTGAATATTTATTTTATTTAGATATGGCGAATGAAACAAGTATATTGATTCTTTCAGACGAGGAACTAGATACTTATCTAGAATATAAGATTTTTTAAGATTGAAATCATAAGCGATAGGGTAGTGTATCTCGAAAGTGTATCGAATGCTTATCATTTACATTCTGGGAGCTGGGAGTACTTATCTATAAAGTGTTTAAATGAATAAGTTATAATCTAAGAACCCGTGATCGCCAGACCTTCGTCACAGTATTGAAGCTAAAAGTTTATCTGCGCATGTCCCCAACAAAGATAAGGAACGATCGGCGTCGCAGTTTGGATCATCGTAACTTTGGCAGATAACAGGTAGCAAAGATGTATAAAATTGCTACCCAAAATCAGACACTTGGCAACCCCCCGCCAGACACCCTTAAACTTTAATAAATTGTAATTCTACTTACGTTATAGTATAAAAGCTGAATTTTATATAAATACTAGCTGACCCGGCAAACGTTGTTTTGCCATGTATCTTATTTCTAGGAAAAAATTTTTTAGTTCAATAAAAATAACTATCTACTATAAGGGGATGTACTTATAATCGAAGGCGTTGTAAACAATGAAAGTATGCTTTATGCAGATTAATAAATTCATCTTTATTTAGGTTAATAAATTAATCTTTATTAAAGTAACGAATATATTTTAAATTACAATTCTGGATAGCTATCTAAACATCAAAAATAATTATTCATATTTTTACTATCAATTATGGCAGTTGAAACAAAATAAAAATTAATCTCTCAGCGCAATAGAGTGTACAATATTCTTGGTTAGTCTTGCATATCTTTAATAGCGCTATTTAGAAAAACTCAAAACATACAAAAATATGTACCCCCAAAAAATATTGTGTTATACACAAGAACAAATGACGTTGGTAAAGCATATATCAAACCTAGTGTAGGCGCAGACGTAATCACGTGTGATGTCACACAAAACAATGTTAAAATATTAATTATGTAAGATGAAAACTAAATATAGCCAAGGGCTTAGAATGATTAAACATGGGGCCCACACCTACAACATAAAAGAAACTATGTTATAAAAATGGTGTGGCTCTTAGGATACTTAAACTACGCTTATCTGTAATTTTAGCAGCAGGTATCTTGGTAAGGTGAGTCTCTCCCAACCGGAACCAAACAACGCCGAACATCATCGTTGACGTCAAACGGCATGCTGGCGACATTTGCCTAATGGTAGGTTTATGGAGATGAGCAATCCATCTCTGTTTATAATCATTGAGTCTCTCCAGCAAGTCCTAGGAGTTGAGTGGAATGTGGTCACGACGTCCAAGCCAGGTGCTCCGAGTGAAACGAAATGTATCGACGTTCAGGCAGATAAGATACAGTCCAGGGTGCAATGTATGCTGTTGAATGAAATCGAGGAATCAAACAATTCAACGAGTGTTCCAAGTGGACAGAAAATTATTAACCGAAGGGGTACGGGTGAAAAAATGAAGAATCCATATGACGTGAATTTAAGTAAATAATTGAAGTTACTACGAGAAGAAACGGAGCGAAGAAACGAATTGAAGTAACGAATTGAAGCCCTGAAAGACACGACTAAGAAGTTTGCATACTGACATGTAAAAAAATTGGTTAAGTGAACACAAAAATAACTTACTCAATGATGTAAGGCGACTTCAATAGTAGCCCAGGCGATTCTTTTCAATCGACACTGGGGACTAATGCAAGGCAAGTTCTAGAAAACACCGAAAGAAGCAATAGTAGAACATGAACACGAGGTGTAAAAAAATATCGCTTACCTTAATTTACGAGTTATTAAATCCGACATGCACGTCAGTGGTATGTGCACGGTTATCAAAACCAAAAAAAAATAACCAGTGATCTCTCCAAGAAATCCAAACTACTTGGAAAGTAACGAAGTACTTACTATATTTAATAAGGAAGGCACTTAAACTCGAAAAACGAAAGGACAGCTAGGTCAAGCTGATAAAAAAACCTTCTCGATTTTCGGAAAACGGAAATCCGAAAATGACGTTTGCCTCGCCTCGTACGAGCCAAAGAACAATATAAAAGAATGATAGCAAAACTTGTTTCGCATTTTTGGTAAACTTTATTCCATACCGATTACCCTTTTAGTCGTCTCACAACCTTAATGAAGCGAATAGTATAGTAGTATTTGTTGTAATTGCATTTAGTTAATATCCAGGAATGTCTATTGAAATAATCTATGATGTAATGCTGCGAAGAAACCTGTAATAATTATTCATGCCCTAGTCCTAATCACAATGATAGAGGGCGCGCCTAGTGACTTTCTCCTAGAGACCCTTTAATGAGTCTGGCCGAGGCGTTGTCACTTTCTGATTGGTGCCGCCATTTTAGTTCAGAATTGAGTGAGTCACTCAGATTTTGACATTTGTACGTTGTTTATAATCACAGAATTGTGACATGCAAAGTAAATCTACCATTATTCATTGTGAAAAACTCAAATATTTCTCACCTTCAAATATTTGTGCATATGTAGAAATCAGAATATTGAATAGGCAAGTTGTGATTAAAAATGGAGGTTGTGTTGATTGTTGTGTTCTTGGCTTTGTGTCTAAAGGAAAATGAACCCAAAACGTTATTTCTAGGAGGTAATAGGACTTAATAACTTAAAATGAATGATGAGAAGCAGTACTACTCATTTTTTAAACCTTTTATTTTATACCGCATATTTACGTGTATTGGTGCGAATGTTTGCAGTAAAATCATTTCTAAACTTTTTGAATTTGGCGCCACGAATTGTGATATAAAATGGCTGCCTTGGCCAGACTTTCATTGAAGGGTCTCTACTTTTTCGTAGTCTCGTCGATTGAGACCTGAGAACTAAACAGCATCCTAACACCTAGCATTTAACACTTAGATACTCAAGTCATGTCACTAGCGAAAACTGAACGTGACAGTACACGGCCGCTTGCGATAAGTAATGGAATATTGCATTGAAATGTAAATAAATTTTAAAGATATGACTTCAATAACAAATTTTGTATATAATTTGACTATATCAGACGGTTATACAGGGGTTATACGGTTATACAGGGTAATCCATTAATAAAAAAACAAATATCTGTCGATATCACGCGACTATGTGCTCTTTTTTTTAAATGGTTACCATAATAAAATTATCAGCATAAGGAATCACACAAGTTCGATAATTTAACCGAATTTGTAGCCATTATAATCAGAAAGATAGAAATAATGCAATCTTCATTTTGAACAGGCTATACAATACACGCCATTGATACAGGTCACATTCTGTGAATCCCAATCTTTATTGCCGGAATCTCTTTACGATTTCAAGCCGTGCTAGGCACATATAGATTCGTGACTAACGTATAATGCCCATAATTCATACTTCCTTTTAGATAATGTTCTAGTTAAACAACACGCATTTTTACAATTTTTTACAAGCAGCGCTTAGTCATTCTTCAAATTTACGTGTGTAAAGAAAAACAAACATAGCGGCCTATGTGAAGTAAGACGTTAACTCGATGTCGACTTAGATAAGGGTATATCATTTTACTAACTAGCGGCACTGCGGCCAGCATTTGAATACGAAATGAATGTGCTGCCCCAAGACTGTACGTTACTTTACAAAATTTAGTTTCTTACATGCAAGAAATAAATATGTCAAAATGCTACCCGGATCAGTGAGGATATTTATATGTCATACCTTGTATATCTACATCTGTTTTGTATGTTATCAGTGTGCTCTTTTACAAATATGTTTAGTTTACAATATATTTATGTCTTCCTCAAACGAGCTGTCCAATTTCTGGGCAGAAACAATACTACGGTTAATAGCTGAAGATGTTCAAAGTAAATTTTTCTAACACAATCCTAAGGTTCTCAAATTTTGACAGAAGGTTGTTTCTATTCTAATAGCAGCTGTAAACGGCCATGTACAAAAATATTAGCACTCAGTTTCTATAAATTTTAAAAACATACAAATAATACCGTCTAATGGTTTTTTGTCTTTAGAAACAAAAAATCGAAAATGTATTTTTAAATACGATATAGACGAGAGAAAAAAGTTACGTATAAAACAATTTCTAGGGGTAGCTTTTTCTATTTCTTTCAACCGTAGGGAAAATCAAGTTTCCTCCTCTATTTTCGAATTTCAAAACAATAAATTTGGGAGTTTTTGGGACCCCTTTATGGGATTGTCCTCACAGGAGATGGTATTTTCATATGAGAGGGCAGTATTATTATTTTTATATGAGAGATCCTTCATTAATTTCTTAACAAAAAATCAACCACTAAATGTTTTCGCACTTATTTATTTACACCCTGTATTATGTAAATTAATATTTATCTACATCCAGTGCTCCTTCGTAAAAGACTAAGGCTGCACAAACAATACTGGTGGCTATTTTTTAATAGTAAAATGAATGTTGATTAGTCCATATTATTATTACAACCAACTGACGGAAATAATTTTCGTGGAGAAACAAATTAAAATATTTTCGAGGGAAAAATAAACAAATATTGGTTACATTATATGGCCACTATTATAATTTTTTATTTACAATCATTTTGTTCAAATGGCTGAAGTAATTCGATACGCCTGTTAATAATTAATTAATTCCAACCTACATTATTTACGTTAGTCTCGACCTTAAATTGTGTATAATCGAAGAGGAAATGAACGAGTTGGTCCTCTAATTTTGATACATAAATTAGTTAAACAATTATATTGTGTGTGTTTTCATTTTATTGCCAAGGTGTAGAGAAATGTAATTTTTTCCGCTATTTTGCAAGAGTAGTTATGAATTAGTAATATCATATTTAAATAATTTGATTAAACACTCGCACAGTAGGATAAAAATTTCATATTGCCTAGAAGCGTGTAGATTTAAACGTATTAGTTATAAAATTTTATAAGTAGAATGAAATGTCGTAGACAAACCATACGATCTTCTAGGCCATTAAATCGTCATTCAGGTATTATGTTCAGAGATGTAAAATTTTAATTTACCCCGTAAATTACGAAATTGTTTACCGTAATTTTGGGTAATTTACCGTAAATTACCAACGTTTTTCAGTTACCATTTACCATGTTCTGTATTTGCGTTCATTTTTGTTGTTTTGTTTTAAGAACATATAAATTAATAAAGGCACATTTTGTTTATTCTTTGCTTTATATTTTAAAATCGTAATATGACGTGAATTTTGTATAGTAGACACACATTTATTATGTTAATTATGTTAATTTTCTTAAACAAAAAAAATACCTGATAATTTACAAAAAGTTTAATTACGCGTTTATTTACAAAAAATAAATGTATTAATTACCTGGTAATTTACCAAAAAAAATCATTACCCGGTAATGTACCAAAATGAAAAATTACCAGAGAATTGATTTCGGTAAAAAATATTGAAAAATTACCGTGGTAAATTATAAAAACATAAATTACTGTAATTTTACATCACTGATTATGTTGTTCTATATCCACATTTGGTTAAAAATACGTTATATACATCATTTTCCATAGAATTTTGAAAGGCCTCTCGCTCTTATTACTGTTCGTATTCACCTTGAGAGCCCTTCAAACAGTTTGTGTATATATTCCTGGTCCATATTGTTCCAAATCAACATTAGTCTATTTTGAAGCTCGTCCAATGGCCTACATGGGACTTGATCTTGCTTAAGTGCCCATCCTAAATGGTCCCATACATGCTCGATAGGATTAAGATCAGGGCTCCGAGCTGGCCAATTCAGTGCAGTAACATTAACCTCTGCTAAATACTCGGTCACTATCCTCGCCGCGTGATCGTGCATTATCGTGCATTAGTTTAGTTCAAAATTATCACCTATGAAAGGACCATATGGGATCACATGGGGTTCCAG
>CAXKVY010000650.1:0-32244 GCA_964058915.1 Tetropium fuscum
TATCAACAAAAGTAGTCACTTAATATAACAGTCCGATTATTCCAATAAGTGGTACATTGGCCTTGAAACGTACAGAAAATTTCTTAGTGAAAGAAGTAAAAGAAACTAATATAAAACAGACGAAGGAATAACCATGTATTATTGAATTATTGAAAACCCACAACGTCAACTTTAGTGGTAAATTAAAAAGAGTACGTGGTTAGTAAACGTGACAGTAAGAACCGAATGAACGACGAAATATGTACGTAAAGGTCCTTTTTACTATCAAGGATGTATACTCAAGGACTAGCGGATCGAGATTCATTGATAATTAACACAAGGAAAGTCTACCGCGCCGTTTCCCCGTCATAATGAAATACTGCAAGATCCCTTGGAATTGCGGTAAAACTGGATGTTTGCTCGTGGAAATGGAAATTAATATTTCGTTTCCCTAAGATTAAGCTTTAAGTTCTTTTGCAAATTTCTTCGTGTTCCTGCGTTGATTATTTACCATACAGGATGGTCTACAGAAATAGCTGAATGAAATGCTTATTTTCATAAATTAAAATCATCATGATCCACAATCACATTATAATTATGTGGCAAATAGTTAAAAGGTCATAAGTTTTTTACTAAACTTTGACTAAACTTTGGTAAAAATGGCATATGTCTACATAAGCTCTCTGCATACTACGCTCAAACGGTAATAAGTATACATATGCATTAACTTGGAGCAAAGATGTATGTGACATTAGGGTATAAGTAGACATAAACGGAATGTTTAGCAAAATTGCAGTGATAAAAAAGCCATATGCGAACATATTTTTCTTAAGTCTTAGAATATTTTAACCTATAATGATATAAGTCAACATGTGAGGAATAAAGAAACTGGAATCATTTTGTATTTTATAAAAAAATTATTGATTTTTTAC
The DNA here is from genome assembly GCA_964058915.1 of Tetropium fuscum. NCBI lineage: Eukaryota > Metazoa > Arthropoda > Insecta > Coleoptera > Cerambycidae > Tetropium > Tetropium fuscum. Next base: position 912 of record CAXKVY010000650.1, read on the forward strand.
TAGTCTTTAAAAAATAAAATGGTTATAAAGTTAGTCAGTTACTAATTTCAATAATTATTGACAATCTTCATCAGAATATAACCTGTCAAATTCTGTATCAGTGTCTTTTTCTACGTCTTTATCAGCTTTTAGATTTCTATTAAATGATTGCACATCCTTGTCTAGTAAGGAGACGATTTCTAGAAGGTTCTGTTTTTTCAGTTTATTTATTGGTCGAGTTTTCAAACCAGCAATCTTGCTACCTTTTCTAAAAAAACCGATTTCCCTGAATTCCTCAGCCATATCTAGACTTAATTTGTAACTAAAAGTGTGCGTTTTAGTATATCTTAACCAACATACATCCCTTATTTTAAAATCTTTGGTCTTCTTTTGAGGAGGCCCTTTGTATATATCAGAGAATTCCAAGTTTCGAGCTATATTTTATGAGTAAAATCTTGACGTAAATACACTTATATCTTTTTAACTAATTAAATTATTTAATATTTTGAACATATACATGTCAAAATCTTAATTTCAAGAAAAAATGAGTTCTAACCTTTTAACTATTTGCCACAGAATTGGAGTTTTATCCACACTTATGAAGCATTTATAGTATCAATTTATCCACTAGTGGAATAATGAAAAATACAATCTTAAAATGAATTACATTGTATTTATTTTTTATTAATATTAACACTAACAATTATAATAATAGACATTTTCTTTTTTGTTTTATCATACTTCACTTCGTTTCCATTAATAACAAGCTTGTAGTTGTCATCGGTTTCAGAACGCATAGTGCTTGTCGAAGTTTTTGATAAATCTGTAGAAACAATAGATTCTACTATTATAGCAGAACTGTGTTCCACCCACCTTATCGTTTAATTGTTGTAAGGTCCTTTATTAGCCAGTAAATTTGTTGAAGTCCGCCTCATGCAATGACCGCTATAAATTTCTGCGTTTGCCAGATACAAAAATGAAGCAACTCTCGAAGGAACGTTCGACAAAGTGTTGATTCTAACAGGTTGTGAAGTACATTTTTAATTAATGTATCGTAAAAAGAATATGTCGTTGGATAACTTCTTCGGACGTAAAAGTATTGATAGAGAATTGATTGAGTATCGATAGAGGATCTCCACAGTATTGATAGAGAATCCTTCTTCTATAATTGTTAATTCCGTGACACGTCGGTCTTGGTATCTGGTATAGAAATAATCAGATATGCGCCCCGGTATACTACATCATGCTCTTTCCAATACCGCAGCTTTCTTCACTTTGTAGGGTACAAGGTGAAGAATTTAACTCACTCTTCAGATAGGCAGTCAGCTAACTATATTTTCTAATGTCTATGTTTTATGGACCTCTAGAGCGGCCATCAGGATCGAGTACTTCGATCACATGGATGAAATTACATACTTCTTCAAATTTAAGAAATACTATAGCAGAACTTAATCAACTCAATTATCGTCATTACCCCGCGTTTTCTTTCCATTCATTAAATCCCTGAACTTCGCAGGCAATAATTGGAGAGTTGCTTCTTCAACTTCCTGAATGATTATCTCAGGAACAAAATCGCTTTCTTACATTTTACACCAGCTTTACACAAATTTTTACAAATGAAATCGATGAACAATCGGAACTAAATAGCAACCATTCAACACCTTCCAAGTATTTTTTAATTAATTTCAATAATTTTTGACGTTACAGCCGCTGTGAGAGATAAATGTCAAATATTTTTTTGATTACATCTCATTATAAATTACCGTGATTATGGATAAGACGTATATAGCATTCGTGTTTCAGTCGCAATTTATCCACTCAAGAAAATTAAGCTCTCGAACTTCGTTCTCGAGTTTAAACTTTCTTGCGTAGATAAAACGCTATCTAAAACACAATAAATATCTATTATTTGATATATTTTATTACTCTATAAATATACACCCTTAGCTAAACAAACACTCTGAGAAAGCATTAGCAGACGCGTTTTGATATATACATCTCGTCAGTGTAACTTTTTCTCTCAACGTTTCAATACAACGTAGAAATTGCGCCAGTGACAACACTTACAACACAGGTAAATACTTTTGTAATATGCGCAATTAATTTTAATTAAATTTGCCTCCCGCACAATTAAATTTCAGTTATCATGTACACTGCTGTAAACGAATAAGGTGTCACATAAAAATTGTTCCAAATTTAATGTACGATATTTTCGTTTCTACGCAACCGAACCAGGCCGCCCTTGCAGGGGAGGGTGAGTTACTTCAATTGCTCTGGAGGCAGTAAAATATGGTCCATATTTATTTTAGAATTCAGATTATACAGGGTGTTTAAGAATGGCGTGTTGATAAGGATAAGTTTAGAACATCATGTACATGTTTTACAATGTAGTATACTTATTAAAAAAGATACAAGAGATTGCACGAAGGCTAGCAGATGTAATAATTCATAAGATAGTCAGTTGTAATAATTCGTCATATTATTATTCAATATACCACCTAGGCGTTTCTTAAGTGAAGATCAAGTTTCTAGAGTTGTAATGTTATTAGAATAAGAAGGGCGTTTACAACGTGATGTCTCTATATTACTAAATAATAATAATAATATTTATTTATTCCAACAGGAAAAAAAACCCAATTACAGGAATAAAAGCAATACAAGTAATAATTAATATACAACCATATAAGTAGAAGTAAAATAATACAAAACAGCAATACAATACATACGACGTAATACCTATTAGCCAAAGTAAATATGCATATGCATGTTATATTAGCATTATATAGACTCCATTGTATTATAACTGTACTATAGTTCGCTAAGTCACTTATCTCACATTCTCAGACAATAATAAGATTATTATGAGATTGATATTAATATGAGACAATAATATATTATTGTCTATTGTCTCCATTACACAGAACGAACGTGCATTTCAATTATCAGAATAAGCAAAATGAACAAAGAAGTTATAATATGACCATGAGGACACCCGCATGTCTTGTCAGCATTTAAGACCTTATAAATACAACCCAAATCCCTTCCAACAGAAGTTTCTATTTTACATTCAACGAGTTAAGAAGTCAACACTGTATTTTGTAATAATTGTATCTAAGTGTAACCAAGTAACAAGTGTTACTAAAGTGAATAAATTGTTTTTAAAAAGAAGTCTTGTCAGTTCCAAATCTAACAAGTGGCGCAGTCGGTAGGATCCCAAAACACTACTAGAACAAGGAACCAGATCCTAACTGGCAGTGGTGGATCCTAATCCTTCGAGAGGAAAAAGAACCCAAGAAACTCAACGCAACGCAACTCAAGAAAGAAACTCAAAGCAACGCAACTCAAGAAAGAAAGCAACGCAACGCAACTCAAGAAAGAAAGCAACGCAACATAACCCAAGAAAGAAAGAAACGCATCTCGACATCCCAATGAGGAATATTCTGTAAGTACATTTACTTTGAATCATCTCATTGAACATTTTTTTTTCTCGCATTTTTGTGTCATATAACTGTTTTGTTGAACACGATTATCCAATATTCCCTGAAATTCGATTATCTCACGGCAAAATAGCTATGGCAAACGCACAGGCAGATGCACAAGCAAATGCACATGCAGATGTAGAGGTAGAACCCTACAGATTATCTGAAATTTTCTCAATTGTACCAGATTTTGAAGGTGATCAAATCATTTTAAACACTTTCCTTAACGCTTGTGACCATGCATACCGTATGGCCATTGGTGACCAAAGGACACTGTTAACCTTACATATTAAGAACAAGTTACGTGGACGTGCAGCGCAATTAATAAATTCGCGTAACCCAACGACATGGGCTGAAATAAAACAATTGTTTCAGTTCATTTCGGAGACTCACGTGACTTAACATCTCTCATTCAAGATTTACAGAGAATAAAGCAACTACCCAACGAGGCTGCTTTAACATTCTTTTCGCGTCTTCAAACGCACAACGGCAAAATGCACGCAGCCATCCAAAGATCAAATCCTAGGGAAGAACAAAAAAGAGCACAAAGCCAATTAATTGAGACAATGACTCTCAACACCCTTCTCACCGGACTAGAACACAAATTAGGCCAGCTAATCAGAGCAAGTAACCCTTCGACGATGCTTGCAGCTTCTCTGCGCATCAAGCGAGAATTTCAACTCTCGTATTTCGAGAAACAAAAATTTGATAGGCAAAATCAACCTCGAAATCAAATTATAACGAAAAAACCACCTAACCAATTTCAAAAAACTTGTAACTATTGTAAACGCAGCGGACATCTATTCAATGAATGTCGTGCACGCCAACAACCTTCAGGTTTTAACTATCAAAATCCCTCGCAACAAAGTGATAATCAAAATCCACAAAGGCAATATGTACCACCGCAGCAACAAAGACCATTCCAACAACAAAATTTCTCTATTCAAAACCCAAGACCATTTCCGCAACAAAATTTTGCAAATCAAAATCAAAGACCTGCATTCGTTAACAAACCTAATCAATTTCAACCAAGACCCTCAGTCATTCAACCAAATCCGAATTTTAATCGTAACCCCAATCAACCTAGAGCTCACCATTTAAATTTAGAAACTTATGAACAAAACTATGAAGAAGATAACCAATATTTTGATTATACTGCTAATCAACATCTGATTATTACCAAGACTTTGATTATACTGCTAATCAAACCCCACAATACAACGAGCCTTAGAATTATGATATTGATTATACTGCTAATCAATCCAATGAATATGACTATAATTCAAGCAACTTCGACAGTAGAGAATTCAAGCAACAACCATGTTACGACAATTCAAATTTTCACAATACCCGAATTTTAACCAATCCCCCGGATTGTTTAGATACGTTAACCAACCAAATTCAAACTCTGAATTTAGACGACTAAAACCCGAATGTAAACTTCCCCGAACAGAATTATGTTTAAACCCTTTACACATGGTAAACTCTACAGAATTCTCTCTAAAGAATTTATACTACATAAAAGACGCAACAAATACTTTCAAATTTCTCCTAGGTAGCGGCGCAGCAATTTCCATTTTTAAGGAAAAACCAGCTGAAAAATTGATGCAAGCGCCTTTGCAATAGGAGCTGTGTTATCACAGGGACCCATAGGTAAAGACCTACCAATTGCATACGCATCTAGAACATTATGTAACGCTGAAACAAATTATTCTACAATAGAACGGGAGCTTTTAGCCATTGTATGGGCTGAAAAGCACTTCCGCCCATACCTTTTTGGAAGAAGATTTAAACTAATCACAGATCATAGACCATTGACTTGGCTATTTTTAATTAAAGACCCTGGAATGAGACTCGCGCGCTGGCGACTAAAACTATGAGGAGGAATATGATTACGAGATTTAGATAATGAGTGCATATATTATGCAAGTGGTTTTCATTTTATTTAATGTTTATGTTATTTCATTTAAAATAAGTCAATTGGTAAAAGTTAAAATAATAATTTAATATTTTTCGTTTTATTTTATTTTCAATGCGTAGGTATTCCTTTGGCTGAACCTTGGGTGTATATTAAAATCTATTACTCAGGATATCTAGACAATTATTCTATCAAAGCCTTTACGAACAAATATGGTAGATTTTAAATTTAAATTACCTTGATTTCAAGGTACGTAGGCTTGCATATTCCAATTTCAAGAGTATTAGGGTAATCTTAATGAAGCAGTAAATATGTAATTACATCCTGATAGCAAATTTAGCCCGTTATATCTCCAAGAAGGTCTTCGCAAGTAGTGCAAGCCAAACAATATCGTATGTAGGCCTATTCAACCGTACATGTGTATCTCCCGGGTTTCGAGTTCGAAATGTCTTTGGCTTAATTAAATTAAATGTTTCATGCGATGTAGGTATACGCCTTATAGCCTTGTGGTTCGTATAGACAGTTACAGTTTTATCCCGCCGAGAAAAAAAATATAATCAGCGAAGGGTCATGGAGGTTCATGAAGGCATATTCAGTTAATGGTGCATATATAAGGTGTCAACAAAAAAATATATAACAGCATATATATATATATATATATATATATATATATATATATATATATATATATATATATATATATATATATATATATATATATATATATATATATATATATATATATATATATATATATATATATTGTAACGGAGTAGAAATATTTTTCCACTCGTTATGTAAAATTGTACTGTCATTGCTATTTGTTTTAATTATTAAGCTAAGTAGGAATATATTTTCGTATTTATAAGTTACTATTGACGGTATGGGTCTGTTTCTTTTTCGACAAGCATTGTTATTTTATTTTAAATTCAGTTCTGCTTACAACGTGCATACAAATAAATATTTTCTGGGAAATCTCGCGTACAAAATACGATTTCCAATACCAAGAAAACTATCCGCAGGCCGGCTTGATAACGCTTCGGAAATTCATGGTAGGGAGTCTGTGTCCAAAACTCCCAGAAGCCAGAAGCCCCAACAGCAGCAGCTCGGCCCACCTGAACCGTCTAGTAGTTCCAGCCGTAATCCGAGACCAGAAGTAAGCCCTATACACGCAGTACAGGACTCAGGAAGGACGACATCCAGAAGCCATACCAGACTAGAGTGAGTACGCGATTTCCTTCGAATCGCGGTTTCTACCAACAACCGGTCGCAGGGCCTTCTTGTTGGTAGCTGCTGACAATCGGTCGAAAGGCCTTCTTGTCAACGTCCCCAGTTGGCAACCGGTCGAAAGGCCTTCTTGTCAACTCCCCAGTTGACAACCGGTCGAAAGGCCTTGTTGTCAACAAATACGCTTCTATTAGACATGCCTTTGCACCTTTGTAAAGGTGCACTCCAATCTAACAGTACTCGCTCGCTCACTTTAACTGGTATGGTAAGTCAAATCATTTAAATGACTATTTCCGATTAACACCTGAGTTCTCGAACAGTCGATCGGTCCGCATGCTTACACTGTTGCTTCTTCCCTCGAACTGTATTTGTAACCTGCCTGTCTGATAACCGCTCACCGCTTAAACTTACGCCACAAGCCCATTGTACCAGTTATTCATTATCATCCAGTAGTATTTTCTCATACCACGCTTTCCTCGCTCTACGCTAACTCCATCGGATACTCCCGCTTAATCATTAACCAAGTATGACGTAGGCAGACTGAATAACCTGTAGATAGTAGTGTAGATTGTTTGTTAGACAAGGATAGAAATACAAATAGATGTTCTGAAGAATGAGAATAAACTTGTTGTAACCCTATACCTGTGTATTACTGTAGATAAGGTATATATATAAGTCACGTGACCCCTTACTGCCTGTCTCCACTCGCAGCTACCTGTGGCCCTTACAGAACTGCCTGTAAGGAAAAGTGGTCTGTCTACATTATAAACAGTGGTGCTCGAATAAAAACTCCGCACCGAATGCAGAGCGTCACAATATATATATATATATATATATATATATATATATATATATATATATATATATATATATATATATATATATATATATTGAGATAAACGAATATCCAGAGCCCAAATATAGAAGTAAAAGACAATAAACACGTTAAATTATAAAGTACGCAGTCGTACTTTATAGCAGTAAATTATGAAGTACACGTTAAATTATAAAGTAAAGTCATTTATCAGCGCAAAATTCTAAATCCAACTTAATCGTAATAGACAAGTCCTAACAAACATTATGGTATATTACACTAACATAAACTCGGTATATTTGGACGTAAAATTGTAAATGCGTTACATCAGTATAGGGCTTCGGGATTATAATCCCGAAGCAAAACGTTTTGAGGTACAGATGGGTACAGGTCACTGTGTTATGAACATTGAAACGAATTTGTGGAGAGTGAATATTATGTGTAAATCCTATGGAGAATGAAGAATTAAACTGTTTAATTCAATATTTAACAACATTTAAGGTAAACCAAATAAATAAAATAATTAGCTGCAATATGATTGGTCACAGTATATGAGAGTAATATAACATAACACTCGTTGTCAAGGAACTTCGATTGTTTAAAATGGAGAAACTTCCGTAGAAACGGGTAACAAACCAGGAGAGTGGTGATAGCGTCCTTGAATAAGCGGTAGCTAAGCTTATATGTCCAGAAATTTTGTAAAATATAATAGTTAAAATCTACGTTAAATAAGAAATTTTGTGCTATAATAGTCAGATAGCAACGGGTAAATAATTCGAGAGAGAATTAACCAAGTTTTAGTGTGATTTGACTTGAAAATATTATCTTTCAAGTACGGCGTTCCCAAGGAGAATATTAGAGGTATAAAACAGTGATTTAAGGTAGCAGAAGAAGCAGGGAATACTTCAACATAAACAAAGTAAGCAGATCATAAAAGTTTTGTTCAAAATTTACATCAATTTACATAAATAAACAAGCTACGGGTCAAGAATAGTGAATATCCAGTACCACCACTAGATGGAGGCAGGTGAGCTTGCTGAGTAAGCAGTTTTCTGATTAAAAGTACGAGACCATTCCGAGAGAGGGAGGCAGTTGTTGGTGTAGGTAACAGTGCATCGATAATAACCAAGTTAAAGTGCGGTTTAAAAATTTGTTTGTGTCGTGCTTCGATTACTGCAAGGATTATTTAAACGTATTAAGGTAATAACATTTCAAAACAATTTTAGTTATAAGAATGCATTGTTTGAGGGGCCCACTGCCCATGTAATTAATGTTAAGTTGCCTAGTTTGGCGTAGGATCTATATTAAGTTTTCTTTCTAAGATTTCACTAATCATAGTGAATTCTAATTTGTATTTTTGCATTCAAGCTTACTGCTACTTTGCAGGATAATGTGCGAAACCACTTACTTCTATCTTGTGGTTAAAATTTCAGTCTTATAGACATATATTTACTTTGTTTTTGTGAATAAAATAATCAAATTTACATAGTTTCTGCGTTATCATTATTCTCATATAAAAGTGATAAAATAACCTTCTATAATTAAACACAGTTTATTAAAAATTTCAAATCTCAATAAGATTTGCTAAAATTCATTTACCAGCAAATAGTTTTAATGGTAATATTTAATAAAAAACAAATAAATGTTCAAAGAACTGGCGCCTAGGGAAATTTAGCAGTAGTATCAAGATCGTGACTGTATAGCAGACTTGTCAGGTGTTTATACTCTGTGCTTTACTAAAATTACCACAATTGTCTCCACAACGTGGGGCATATATATTTGACATTATATTATATTAAACTATCACAATATATATATATATATATATATATATATATATATATATATATATATATATATATATATATATATATATATATATATATATATATATATATAAACATTCTCTTAAAAAACGGATTTCATTCAAATAATTTTGAGGAAATTTATATCTATTATTAAACGTACAAGTACACTATAAAATTTTTTTTCGTGCTGCTAGAGGACAGGAGGGTATTACAAATCATTGAGGCAAGATGTATTTCTTCATTTTTCCGTAGCTTAGTGGGTTAAAATGGCTTCCAAAAATTTGAAGGCAACATAAACAAATTACAGCATTTTTAATTTCCATTGGAAAAAAATTAAGAAATCTATCTTGCATTAAAATAACAATTAATTTTTAATATAATAATATTAATTTTTTTTATTATAAGTAGGATGTTTTTGGCGATGGTCTTTCACTACTTGTAACAAATATTTAGTTTGTTGTTCATTTTTTGTTAGACAATTATTAAAATCTTTAAATTAATTTTATAATTAAATTAATAATAACGAGTTATAAAATATCAAATTTTTATTCAGTAAAAATTATTTTTGTTTTTTCAATTGTTAAATCTGGTGCAATACAGTTTTTAATGATTAGTTATTTTAATTCTCCAAAATGTTGTCTCGAATATAAATTCAGAGAATTTTAAGAGAAGCGAATGAACGAACAAAAAAGAAACTAGAAATGTCAGAAGAGTTTCAAAACATTACAGAAAATCGATGTATTTAGGTGAAGTAAGATATCTTTTTTCTCCTTCTTTTAGATATCTTTCCTTAAAATTATGAAATACGATCGATGAAATACGATCGATGAAATACGATAATGTTCAAACGAGTGTATCTTTGAAAATAATGAATTCACGAATTTAGTACTAAGGATCTTTTTTGTGGGAAATATTTCTACCAGCTATTATTTTTTTAACACAATCACTGCTTTAACACAATCATCATGGTTAAGATTTCTTCTACCTTGTTCCATATTCAAAACATAAATTCTGTATATCAACGTTTTGACAACTTATTACTTTTCATAGTAGTATCAAGATCGTGACAGTATAGCAGACTTGTCAGGTGTTTATACTCTGTGCTTTGTGAAGCAGAAATTGAGAAATTGGGAACAGAAATGAAGAATGAAGCATTATGGCAGAAATGTAAGAAATTGGCTAAACAATAACTATCCAGGGAGGTGGATAGGTCGTGGAGGTCCAGTGGCGTGGCCTCCCAGATCCCCCGATTTAACACCACTTGACTTTTTTGTGTGGAGATTCATTAAGGAAATAGTGTATACCACTCCGGTTAATACACTTGAAGAACTACAAAATCGCATTAGAGATGCTTGCATTGAAATAAGGGTGCATCATTTAGTTAACTTAAGACGTTCTATGATACGTCGCAGTGAAATGTATATTGAGAAGAACGGTTTACATTTTGAACAAAGTATCTAATTTTATGTATGTAGGTACTAGTGTTAGTGTTATTAATTCTTGTAATTGTTATTTATAAATCATTATTGCTAACAATTGTTATTTATTCCATAATTATTATTGTTAATTAAATATTGCTATAAATTCAAAAATGTTTATATCTCCATAAACATTAACATCAATGTTCATCTAATGTTTTTTTTTGTAATTGTAATTACTTGGAAAGAGATAAAGAGATTTCGGCTTTTTAGAATCCTTAACAAACCATATTTAGGTAGGTTTCGTTGAAAGAATTAAATATTTAGCCGATAATTATTATTGCTAATAAATAAATTACTTAATTTAGTACCACATCAAACACTAAAAATCAAAATAACTAGGAAACGCACAGGAATTTCGAAACAGAAGAAGGGACATTATTTTTGTTAAACTGTATGTAGATAATGAAAATAACAGTTTTTTTTAAATAGTCTTTGGCGTAGAAGTTCTGTTTACGAAAGGGGTGGAGCACCCCTTCCACCCCGCCACTGTGCAAGTTTTTGAACATTCTTACCGCTTGTTTTATGCCCCTTAATTAATAGGCATTATCCCCCAACCATGAAAAAATCTAATCGTTCGTTTATAAGTCATAAAGAAAATTCGAGAAAAAAAAATTATAATAACGACATTACACTGTCAGAGAAACAACGGCCAATATCTCGAAAACTGTCATAGTTAGAGCAAAATTACAAGAGATCAAAATTGTTACTAAGGGGCCGTTATTTTAGAAATATGTATCAGATAATGTCAGTGGCGTACGAAAAAAAAGGTCTATTATGCAGAATAGTCGAAGTACCCGAAAAAAGTAACATCCACTATAGTATTTTCGACAGGAACAATACAACATGTTGATCCTATGCAGGTTAAGATATGTGTAAAATATTTAGTGAATATATCATTCCGTTCAGAAAATATTACACATTAATGTAAAAAAAAATTAAATTTTAACACCCTGTATCTTCCTTAGGAAGCTAGATTGGCCATATCTTTATAGGCACTTTTCTTTTTAAAAACGTGCGTTCTATCCCCTGTTAAAGTTTGTCTACAAAATACTGACTCACCCTGTATATATATATATATATATATATATATATATATATATATATATATATATATATATATATATATATATATCAATATATATATAGATATTACATCTATATATATATATATATATATATATATATATATATATATATATATATATATATATATGTATATATATATATATATATATATATAGAATAAAATTATATACTATAATATAATATAATTATCTAAATCAGGTTGTTTGAAACCAATGGGTTGTTTCTTCAAAAACAGGTCATACAGATCAGGTGTATGCTACCCCATTTACTTTAATATCCTTTCCAACAATTTCCAAATCAGATCCACCAACTCTGAACTTTTCTATAACGTGATCATGTTTAACGCCATATTGGCGGTCACTGTTTTATTCATCTCCTCTGACAGACTATAGATGTCAGGGGATATATACTGACGGACCGGGTAAAGTGTCGTACGCTTCCAAGTAGTCTTCATAAGCTCTGGTATTAGATAAATCCTGAAGATATTGTCGTTTTTTCAAATACCGACAATTTAAAATATTTTTTTGCATATCTTTACTGCCGTCATAAGCAAAAACGCAGTATCTACAGAAAAATTGAAACTTTAGGTTATGTGCTTACTAGCTGCACTCGGAGTAGTTTCCACAAACAGAGTTTTTAATCGTCTCCGGATGATCCAGTATGTGCTTACTAGATTAATACATGTCCAAGAAAGCGAATTCTGATGTTAAAACACAGCATATACCTAAATTAATCGAATTAAACCATGATTTTATATCATAGTATCTGCAATATATCAAGCTTTTTGAAGTTAGAATGCAGTATCTACGTATAATAAGCTAGAACGCAGTACAGATACTGCGTTCTTGCTTAGAATATGTTTATACAGTAGCAATCAGTAGCGATCTTCTGAGCAGCTTGAATGTAGAGTTTTAAGTTGAAAAACATTATTCATGTTTAGAATAATAAGTGTCTGGGGTGTAACCAAGATACTATGAGGAACGATTTGATGTGCCTGTGAAACTGTGACCATGAGACTGAAACTGTGACTGTGAAAAAGTTTGTATAAGGTTTTTGATAAAAAGAATACAGCTATTGTTTATAATAAATTTATAAAAAAGGTGAGAACCTTTTTAGTCAGAGATCATAAACGTTAAATCAATTATACCTGCCCTAGTTTTTCGATTATTGAATTGTTCTAGTTTTCCTTTCAAGTTTAAATGCAAGTAATTAATGCTAGTTTACATACACTCTGAATTATCAGTGCATTTTATGCGTCTGTACTGCAATTTAAGAACGTAGAAAACGTATTCATATGGATGGATAACTGCTCTGCACAGAACAAAAACTGATGCTTAATCTCAATCCTTGTTCATATTGTCAATTCAGAATAGCTCCCAAACAAATTGAGCTTTTTTATTTCGATCCTGGCCACACATTTATGTCGGCCAGACAGTTTCCACCACCAGGCGGAATTGCAGTTGAGGAAAAAAAGGAAAACTTATTACTTTGATGATTTTGCTAGTTGGAGCAGCAAATAATGGAGCAATTTCTGTAAAAATCTAGAAATACTAAGACTTATACGATTGGAAATATCACCAAGCGTAAAAATTAAGTAAAACTCGAAGATGTAACAATGATAGTAAACCATTCATCAAAGATATTGTGTATATGAATATATTATAATATGTTCATATACAACCAAATATAAAACCTCATTTGTGTGATCTAGATTTTATGAAAAAAAACCAGCTTATCACAGAAACCAATTGGAATGGAACAAATTGTTAAGTCTGGCTTATTAAGAAGCATAATTTCTTAAAAACCATAGGAAGTTTTGGGAAGATGTGATCTAAACTGTTTATTTTTAGTTTTTTATTATAGTGGACTATGTATATTCTTCTATTTGGATATTATTTCTTGTTTTCCTTATTCTTGTTTCCTATATTTTATACATAATTAATAGAATAAAAATAAATATTATATATTAATAAAGGAATAAATCCAGGAATTTGCGACTCCGATGCAGCTGGACTATGGATAATAATGCCAGTGTAGTACAAACAGAACTCGCTGGTACCTATAACCATAGCCGCATAAGAGATTGCTCGCAGAGAAATAACGGGCATGACAATAAGAATCTGCACAGATAGTAGACAATGACTACTGGCCCTGAAAAATTATAAAATAACTAAAGGATCAACATGGGAATGTCACCAAGCACTTGTGAGAGCATGTCAGATGAATAACATCTGCCTGTGCTGGGTCAAAGGATACTCACAATGCAACGGCAATATAGAAGCTGACAAACTGGCCAAGAAGGCAGCCAGCCTGAGTATCCTTGGGCCTGGTCCTTCAAGTACACTACCAGTTGCGTTGCAGCAATTAATAAAGGAAAACACCCACAAGAAATTTAAGACGTTATGGGATGAAACAAGTAGCTGTCAGCTGGCCAGAAATCTCTTGAGATATCCCAGCGAAGAGACGGCGAGGAACTATCTGGCAATGTCCAGGGGTAAACTGCGATTTGTTACAGGAATCCTAACCGGACACTGTCGGGTAAGGAAACACCTCTATAACATGACACACCCATCTGCAGAGGATGTGAACAAGAAGATGAAATGTCCCGCCGTGTCATCGACCAGAGTATCCATATTGGGGGAACGTTGGCCTTCTATGGCCAATTTGAGGGAAATGCCCCTGGGCAACATCATCACCTTTTGTACAACATTGGGCTGGTCGATGGCCTAGGGAGACATTTCCCTCACGGAGGAAGCACAAGGGGGCCCAATGGGGCCTAAGTGCAGCGGATCTCTTTTAACATAATAGATACTAGTGTTTGACAAAAAGTATGCTTTTTTTATCGTATGTAAGTTGTTACATGCTGCATTTTAGTTTATAGTTATAGATCGTTCTGTTTGAAAGCAGTATAATCATAAATTGCAAGATACTGCGTTTTAACTTCAACATTTGCATTTTTCTTGAAACTATTTTAAAGTATCTGATTTTTTTTATGAAAAAATAAAACCATATTAAATCGTTGCTAGTAGTGTTGAAAAAATTGGAAAATTTTACTATTAATCAAAAAGCTACATTTTAATTTAAACATAGATATTGTACGAAAACTTCATGCTACATCGTTTTCCATTCTCCTGAAAAATTTGCTATTATGCAGTTATTGTCCTTTTACTTATGACGGCAGTTTAAATAGAGCACCTTGTATTTTATGATTAATTATTCCCTTTTATTTAGGTTAAACCACTTCTGATAATATGCAAAAAAATTCAAATTCTCCACCAGTAAAGGAAAAGGGCCGGTTTCTTCACCTTCCGTTAAATTTACTTCATAACTAAGTTGCATGGAAACAATTGTTCGAATTTACCGGAAAGTTAATAAATCGCCTATTTATAAAAAAGTATATATCTACAACTATATTATCTTAGAAGCTATCAGAGAGATAAGTACAGCTATTGGTATAAAAATACTGTGAATTAAATCATCATCCATTATCATCCGTAATAAATGCAGGGTGTTTCATTTAAATAAATTGCGAAAAATATATTTGAAAATATCGATATTTGAGCAATTATTTTGGGCACCCTGTATAAAATATATCTAACACTGGCTTGGGTTTTAATCGACCTAACTTTTTGCGATAAATCAATAATCGATGGAGTAGATATCGAATCTTAAATGAACTGTGGATAATGGCTAAAAAATATTTATAATATCGTAACTTGGCAAAAGAATAAATAACTAAAATAAAATAAATTAGTGTTGGAGACAGGGCCTGAAGGGACACGACTAGAAAATACAGGGTGTTCTATTTAAAAATTATATTCAGTTATGCATTAGGCTTTTTGAGATAACGTATATATGTGCCACTAATTTTATTCATTAATATCATTGATCATTTCGTTAATAATATTCAAAATTTTAGGGTAGTCTAAATCATCTTTCGTATCATGGGATATTTAAATTATTTTTGCGTCGACGCAAGTACACCATGAACGAGCATAGCAGCGATCGAAGAGCGGCCACTACACAGAACTAATGTTCATTCTAGCATCTTTTGGTATTGGCTGGTTCTAAGTTCTAAACGATCAAACCTAATCCCTAACCATCTGATCTTAACGTGATCAATAGATTATTGGGTGACTGTGATACACTTTTCACGTGAGTTTTGGCATGCTCAAATATTTCGCTTGGTTTTCATCCGTTCTTTTCAATCTCAAGGCTTTTGGTGGTAAATGTGCTACAAATGAATATTAAAATTAGAGAGGATTAAATGCCTTTTGAGGCACGTACATTTTTTGTCAGTACGTAACTAGTGTTTTGTAACTTATATAACCTACTGGTTTTTGGATATGATGTGTAGTTATAGAGTGACAATCTCCAATGGATGAGACAGGGAGAAAAACAAATTCAACTTGTTAACCTTGTTAATTTGTTTATATCAGTGATCAATCATCAGTGAAAGTGGAATTTTCTACAAAACGAAAAATATTTCAAAATCAAAACCATGACGTAAACTTTTCATCGCATGCTATTTCGAAAGACTAACAGGCCTTTTTTTTAAATGTCATTTATTTTGTAAGTTGTAATATCACAAGATAGTGACAATAAATTGAAAATAATTTGACAGATTTTCGAACCCCAAAGGCGCCAGTGGCTATCACATAATGGAAACAAGTTTGAGAAAAGGTCTGGATAATTATTTTGTAGTTTATCGAACTCTCGTGTGGTATTATCTAGATTATTTTTTGATGTAACAATCATAACATTTTCTTATTAATTTCATCATTTCAGAATAATCAAAATATAAAACAGCAACAAAAAAGCTGCAATTAACAAAAATAAAAATGGTTGCTAACGCTGTCAGAATAGTAGCTTGGAATGCCAATGGGCTAATAAAACGAGCCCATGAACTAGAAGCGTTCTTATGGAACGATAAAATCGATGTAGCCTTAATCTCTGAGACTCACATGACCAGAACAAATTATTGCAAAATAAGAGGTTACAAGGTTTATCACACTGCTCGACCAGACCTTCCCGGAAAGGGAGGAACAGAGCTGATAATCAAAGAAAACTTAAAACACTACGAGGATGCCAAATACGAAACTGTAGAAATCCAAGCGACAGCAGTGATAATACAAATGAAATCCTACGACATCACAATTGCCGCAATATATTGCCCAGCAGGAAAATCGCAAAAAGAAGAACACTACAGTCGCTTCTTTCGATCATTAGGAGATCGGTTCATTATTGGAGGCGACTTTAATGCCAAACGCACCTATTGGGGTTCTGCTAATATAACGCCGAAATGAAGACAACTATACACTGCTGCAAAGGCAATGTCTTGTCACTTCCAATCAACCGGCAAACCAACGTACTGGCCTACAGATAGAGAAAAAACGCCAAGCTTAGTCGACTTTTTTGGGTTACGCAATATTGCATCCGCTTATGCCAACATTGAAGAATGCTTTGACCTAGTATCTGACCATTCAGCAATTCTACTCTCATTGAGTGAACATGTAATAACCAAACAGCAACCCGCATATCTCGTTAACGGGAAAATGATTGGGACGGATTTCGAGCAGAGCTTGAACAGAGACTTGAACTAAGCGTACCCTTGAAAAAGAAAGAACAGTTAGACCATGAAGTTGAAAAGCTTATGGTTGACTTGCAGCAATGCGTGGAACAACACCCCCACACTGAAGCCAAGAACACCAGGTTTGAACTACATCAAAGAAATTCGAGACTTGGTTAACCAAAAAAGGAAAGCCAGAAAAAAATGGCAACAAACTCGTTCGCCAGGAGACAAACGAGTGCTAAATAATCTATGCGAACAGCTCAAAATTGAAATTAAAGCCATCACGAATGATCACTTTGAAAATTTCCTTAGGGAGTTATCGGCTGACGAAAGCACCGACTACTCCCTCTGGAAGGAAACTAAATTCTTGAATAGGCCAAAGAATAATGACCCTCCCATTCGAAAAGATGATGGCAACTGGGCTCGACGAGATGAAGAAAAGGCAGAAATATTTGCTGATCACTTGGCAAATATATTTCAGCCACATAAGCCTACTGGCATAGAAGAGATACCACAAATTACTAACAGAGATGACACTATAATTAAGCCAATAACACCTGCTGAGATCACAAACACTATCAGAAACAATCTCAGTACAAAGAAAGCTCCAGGTTATGATCTAATAACTGTACAAATTAAGGAGTTGCCCAGCAAAGGCATCATGAAATTGACGCATCTCTCCAATGCAGCACTACGACGCCGATACGTGCCAATACAGTGGAAGATTGCTGAAGTAATAATGATTCCCAAACCTGGCAAACCTCCTGAAAATAGAACATCATACCGACCAATTTCCTTACTGCCGATTATATCCAAACTGTTAGAAAAGCTCCTTTTGCAGAGACTCCAACCAATCATCGACGAAAAGCAGCTTATTCCGTCTCACCAGTTTGGATTCCATAATAAGCATTCAACTATGGATCAAGTGCATCGAATTACCGATGTAATTGAGAGAACACTAGAAGAGAAAAAGATCTGCGCAACGATATTCCTAGATGTGGCCCAAGCATTCGACCGAGTGTGGCATCAGGGCCTGGAATATAAACTAGAAAAATATTTACCACGACAAATGAGCCTAATTCTTCATTCATATATTACTTACTGAACGTCATTTCAGAGTTAAATATGGAGAAGAATATTCTGACCTCAAGAAGATTTGTGCTGGAGTACCTCAAGGCAGTGTCCTTGGACCTGTTCTCTACCTGCTGTACACCAACGGCATCCCACAAAGTGACGGAGTAGTCACGGCAACATTCGCCGACGACACTGCTCTGCTTGCTACTGACTAAGACATACAGTCAGCCACGAACAGACTCCAAATAGCTGTCAACAATGTCACCACTTGGACAAAGAAATGGCGCATCAAACTAAATGAGGCGAAATCGATTCACGTCAATTTCACCAACAAGAAATATGAGACTATACTCCAGTGATTGTCAACCAGCAAACAATCCCACATGCTAACGAAGCAAAGTATCTAGGCATGACCCTAGATGCAAAACTTCGATGGAAAACACATGTGAAGAAGAAACGTGAGCAATTAAACCTCAAATTCAGACAAATGTATTGGCTCCTGGGACGTCACTCTGAGTTGTCAATACACAACAAACTGATTATCTACAAGCAAATTCTGAAGCCCGTATGGACTTATGGCATCCAACTCTGGGGATGCACTAAGATATCCAACATCAAATTAATTCAAACGTTCCAGAATAAAGTACTTCGAAGCATCGTCAAAGCGCCGTGGTACATTCGCAATGAAGACATCCATCGTGACCTGAATATTCCTATGGTTGAAGATGAGATTAAGAGCTTTGCAGGCAAACATCAGAAGAGGCTAGAAAACCACGAAAACGTCGAAGTGATATCACTACTCGACAACAACGGACTTGTTCGACGGCTAAAGAGACTAAAACCGTTCGAATTAGTGTAGTGACAGTGACTAGAATTCTAAGCATGATGTCTATCACATGAACCATGTGGAGTGTGTCACTGGATACTTATCTACTGAACAGCTAAAGTCTAGTTATTAGGAAAAAATTGTTAGATAGATTTAATCTAGTTACAATGTTCAACGTCCATAGCGCGTTTTCTATTAAAAAAAAAATGAATTTCATCGACTGATGAAGTGAATCATTTTTGATTCACTTTTATAATTTTCAGATTTCACAGACGAATCTGGAATCAAATCTCGAATGAAAAATATACATTGTCAGTCAATCAAAACAAAATACATATAGCCTGATCTAAAGGTAGTTTTTGGGTAACATGAGTCCGGTGTAAGGTTTCTCAACGGAATTATGTTTTTTGAAGTGCTGAATGCGAATCTGAAGTTTGCTTCGTAGTAATACCGGGTCAGGTCTAAGAGCGCAAAAAAAAAATTCGGAGCTTTTCAGGTGTTCCGCGCATATGTTGCAAACGCATTGTACGAAAAATATCACTATATGTAAAGTTGAATAACTTTCATTTCATTTATGCATCGAATGACCTCTATAACCTCAAAATTAGCCCGATTTATAGGGTCGCCATCGTCAGTCGAAAAAAGGCAGCTTTTACCAACTTTTATGAAAACAGCAATAAGCTCACATCGATGAGCAGCGATCTCAACGAGCAAGAAGGCGACCTTCCGTTTGCTGCACCACTGTCAGACAGGTGAGATTTCAGAAAGTAATTTATGCGTTATTTTATAACATAATAACTGGATGGCATTGTTTTCATGCAATAGTTCAAGTTCAAATGGCATTGTTTTCATGTAACAGTTCAAGAACAACCATCACTCGGAGTGAGATCCGAGTGTTGAAGAGACTGGATCATCGTCCATTGAACATCCTACGCCTGGACCTTCCACAGTCTCAGCCAAATGGCGGGGAGTAAAATAAAATATACATTGCTATCAGATATTTTCTATACATCACATCTTCATACTACAATTTACTTACTCTTTTTTTCCGGCTATCAATGATTTTTCTACCAATATACATTGAAAAATTACGACTTTTATCTTGTAAATCTAACTGTAATAAATGAGTAAATATTTTTTTGTAAATGGGTTCTTATTACTTCTTATTACATCTACAAAATACTTATTCTCAAGCCTCAAATCATGCTTACTTACAAAAAAGGGAGTGGGCAGGAATTTAGGGTTGAGAAGGGGGCTTTGAGAGAGGGGGCTTCAATTTAGGATTCGGGAGAGGGTTCTGTGAGGTGGGGGGGTCACATTGACAGCGCAGAGTTGTTATTGTTGAACCCCTTCATATTATGCGTTTTATGCGTATACATTGGTTTGTTGTAGAAGACATATTTTAATGTCCTAATAATATGTACTATATTGCTTACTTAAAAGTTATGTTCTGTTGCTAGGCAATGTGAAATGATTAAAGAGTTGAAAAAATAAATTAATAAAATTCTGTCAAGAAGACATTCTGTTATAACTGATAAACGTTAATACGAATAATATACAGTCCACTAAGGTTATATTTTATTTGCATCATTTTTTAGTAATAAATTTAGATGTAAATAAAACCAGCGAAAGCCACGAGACATAATTTGGTCTATTCGAGCGAATGGTAAATCGATTGAAATATCGAATATCGAAGTGTCAGTTCATCATCGAAACGAAACACAATTATTTAGATCTTGGATTTCACAAGAAGCGGCCGGCGTACGGCGATCGATTTCAGCAAAAAACAACGAGTAGGTACCCACAGCAAAGGTGGTCGCAAGGAAACGAAGAGAAGCAGACGTATGAGTATACGAGTAGGTGAAAAGGAGAGCGGTGAGGTTGTTTATTTCCCATTTCACGTTCAAATATTTTATGTCTTAAAACGCGAGAGACCTAACTGTTTGAGAAAAAACGAGATTTTCTATAGCATATATCGGTAGGTATTACTGAAACCTGAAGAATTAGAATTAGATACGCGTGAAGTTTGAAAATACGTTATTTAGTAATATAGCAAAGGCTAAGAGTAAAATATCTGAACTGGCTAAAGTTGGCGCGCAAGGCACTCATCTTGATGAAGCTAATGAGAATCCGAAATACGCGGCAGCTGAATTAGAATTAACAAAATTCACTTTACCCCATTTTAGTGGAGAATACGACAAATGGTACAAGTTTTAAAACACATTTATATCATTTTAAAAATTCGAAATTCGATAAAGTACAGAAATTTTATAGACTACTAGAATGCCTAGAGGGTAACGCAGAAAAGGTTATCTCAGAATTAGAGGTTTCAGATGAAAACTATGAAGTAGCTTGGGCAATGTTAAAAGAAAGGTTCGAGGATAAACAGGGTATTATAGAAAAACATTGAAAGGCGTTGGTAGATTTGGAAACATTGAAATATGATTCAATAAACGAATTGCGTAAATTTCTGGATGAATTTAATGGCCATTGGCGTGCTTTAAGATAGATTCTTGGGATAGGTTATTAATTTTGCTTATGTCGAGAAAATTAGTCGCTCAAACAAAAACATTGTGGGAAGAGGTTAGAATTGTTAGAAATAAAAGGGAAACAACAATAGATGATTTTAAGGCATTTTTAGTACAAAGAAGTAAGAGTCTCGAAGTTCGTGAAGATAAAGAAAGACAAGTAAAACCGGTAAAGAGAGAAACGAAAACGGGAGCTTATTTCGCCACTAAACCTGCTATCAAATGTAAATTTTTGTAATGAGTCGCATTATATATATTTTTGTGATAAATTAAAACAATTATCGGTAAACAAGCGTTGGCAAGAAATACGAAAATTAAGGGTATGCATTAATTCCTTAAGAGATAATCATTTTGTCAAGGAATGTAGAGCAGACGGGTGTAAAAAATGCGGACGAAAACACAATACAATATTGCATGATAATGAATTTAATAAAAATCAAACTGAAGTAAGAGATGTTGGAGAATCCTCTAGTTCTACAAATGTAAATACGGTTAGTGCTAGTAGTTTATTAATAACAAATGTTAACTTTGAAAAACGCAATCAAATTTTGTTGCCCACGATAATGACTTATGTATTAGATATATGCTTTATTGACTTTTTTGATATACAATGGTTGTACATTTCGGGTCATAACATTTGTCAAAAATACAATTTAAAAAATACAATTAAAAAGGTAGGTACATATAAAAAGTAAACTAATTAAAACAAGACGAAAAATCATCAATGGAATAAAAACACTTTGTAAGTAAAAATTTTTTTGTGAATGAGTGAAATTGTTTGTCAGACATATGGCCTATATCATCACGTCTAAAATAATTCTTAAAATTGTTATATAGACTAGTGGGTAGCTTATTATTTCTTGTTAGGTTTATCCGAGAGAAAGGTACTACAAGATTACCCGCTTGCCTGGTATTGTAGTGATGAATATCAGAGTGTATTACGAATTTAGATTGATTTTTGTGGATCAGCATCAGCGACTCCAACAGATATATACTGGGCACCGGCAAAATCCTGAGCCTTATAAATAAGTCCTTGCATGGAGAGCTTCTAGGAGCCGCAGCTATGAGGCGAATAGCGGCCTTCTGTAAAATAAACGCTCTCCGCGCAGTACTAGCATTACCCCACAGGGCAATTCCATAGGTCAAGCGACTGTGCACTAAGGAGAAGTACACTATTTTCATAATGTTATTGTCAACGAAAGGTCTTATCTGCCTCATAACAAATATTTGGGACGAGAGTTTACAGCATATATTATCAATGTGAGATATCCAGTTTAAATTAGTATCAAGTCTAACCCCAAGTAAAGATACTGATTTGGATTGTGCCCATTTATCGGAGGTAAAGGTTAGGTTTTGTGTTTTCGCGACATTTAATTTTAATAAATTAGCTGAAAACCAAGTTTCAGCTGTGCTTAGATTACTCATACTCAAGTTCACGTCGCCTCGGGTTAACAAGGTGGTATCATCAGCAAATAGGATACACTTGCTATTTCGAATGTTGACTGGTAAATCATTTATATATATAAGAAAAAGTAGCGGACCCAAAACGGATCCTTGAGGCACGCCATTAAAGGTTGGAAGCATACGCGATTCAACATTGTCAACACTGACATACTGTTGCCTACCAGCCAGATATGAGCCAAGAAGGTTTAATGAACTGTTGCGAATGCCATAGTATTCAAGTTTTTTCAGCAAGATGTCAATGTTGACGCAATCAAACGCTTTGGTAGCGACGGAAACTACCATAAAGCTATATGTATGTTAGACAGTGGTTCCCAGATATGGTTTATAACGCATAAATTAGCAAATAAATTACGATTACCTTTGTCTAAAATAAATGCACCAATTGTTGGCGTGAATAAAGCGCATATGTCTGTTAAATTAAAGGTTCAGACAAAGATTGTGTCATGTACACATAAGTATGAAACAATCGAATCCTTTTCATTATTGGATAAAATCACATGTAATATACGGAGCGTATCTTTTGATAAAACCAAGTTAAACTTACCCGGTATTAAATTAGCTGACGAGCGTTTTGATACCGCGGAAGGAATCGATATTTTGTTAAATGCTAGGATATTTTTCGAGACATTATGTGAGGGTCAAATAAAACTTGGTCCAGAATTACCGATATTACAGAACACATTATTTGGTTGGATAATTGCTGGTCCATTGCCAATCAATTAAGGATTCAAAAACAAGGCGGTATGTAATTTATCCGTAATTAATTATTTCAAAGATATAGATAACTTTTGGAAAATTGAGGAAGTAGAGCTTCATCGGAATGATGTCAAATTTTCAAAAGAGGAAAGGGAATGTGAAGAGATTTTTACTAGACAAATTTCTCGAAATTCGGAAGGTAAATTCGAGGTTACATTACCAACTAAGGATAACATACATGAATTGGGTCAGTCTTTAGAAATGGCTGAAAAACGAATGATGTCCATGGAACGTAAATTTAGAAAAAATACAGAATTTAAACGGGAATATGTAAATTTTATGAGAGAATATAGAGAAATGGGTCACATGATAAAAATAGACGAAAAATTAATAGAATCAGAGCAGTTATGTAATAAAACAAATGGGGTATATTATTTACCACATCATGGTGTTATCAACCCACATAGCATCACTACAAGATTACGCGTGGTTTTTGACGGTTCTTGTAAATCAAGCTCAAATCTATCGTTAAATGATGTCCTAAAAACGGGACCCAACTTACAAGGTGATGTGTTTTCCATTATGTGTAAATTTCGTAAACACAACGTAGTTATTACCTCAGATATAGCTAAGATGTATAGAATGATAAATGTTAATGAGCGTCAGCGAGATTTGCAAAGAATCGTATGGAGAGAAGATGAAAATCATAACTTAGAATATTACAGACTAAACACGGTTACATATGGCACTGGTCCTGCTGCGTTCTTAGCGATACGTTGTTTGAAACAAGTAGCTTTAGATATTAGAAATAAATCACCAGAGACGGCGTCAGTTATCGAACATGATTTTTATATGGACGATCTCATAACAGGTGGAGATACGGTAAAGCAAGTAAGCGATTTAGCACGAACTATTTACGAATCATTAGCAGAATACGGTTTCATTTTACGGAATTGGAATTCAAATGAACGAGCTGTCTTGCAAAATATATCTTTGGAAAATTCTAGACTAGAAGGTCACGTTATAACAGATAGTGATGTATCCAAAACATTGGGTATTTTTTGGAATGCAAAAAACGATGAATTCTAATATCAGATTGATAATGAAAGTTTAAATTATTCAAGGATTTCAAAGCGTGTCATATTATCTTCTATCGCGAGAATATTTGATCCTCTTGGTTTAATAGGGCCAATTATTACGCGAGCTAAAATCATAATACAAAAATTGTGGCAAATGAAAATAAGTTGGGATGATAAGGTACCAATTGAACTATTAGAAGTATGGCGTAACTTTCAAAGCGAGTTAAAGAGTGTACTGAACCTAAAAATTCTAAGACAGGTTATTGTACGTAGTGTACGGATTTTAGAGTTACACGGATTTAGTGATGCTTCGGAGAAAGCTAACGGTGCTTGCATATATGTACGCAGTATCGATAGTAATAATTCGGTTGCGGTAAACTTACTTTGTTCAAAATCAAGGGTAGCTCCTTTAAAAACTATATCGTTACCGCGACTAGAATTATGCGGAGCGCTTCTCTTAACACGATTAATGAAGAAGGTGTCTGAATCACTAGGCACTGAAATACCGACTTTTTATTGGTGTGATTCAACAATTGTACTTTGTTGGTTAGCAGAGGAACCTCATGTTTGGAAGTCGTATGTGGCGGATCGAGTGAGCGAGATTCAGGATTTAAGTTCTATAAAAAATTGGCATCACGTAGTTTCTGAACAAAATCCTGCCGATTTAGTATCTAGGGGAATAAATCCTTCTGGATTGTTAAAAATGGATCTCTGGTGGCATGAACCTACGTTTCTCAAAGGGTATTCATTAAATTTAGAAAATTTCAACGTAAACCAAGAAACACCGGAACGTAAGAAAATTAACCCTATGGCACTGGTAGTGCAACGTGAAGCGTTTTCACTTATTAATAAATATTCCACTCTGACTAAATTGTTGCATGTTGTTGCGTGGTAAACTCGTAACTTGTTAAAAAATAAATCAGTAAATCGGAGAAGTAAAATCAAGGCATTAGATCCTTTTATTGGTACAGACGGACTGTTAAGAGTAGGGGGTCGTTTACGAAGATCGCCAATTTCTTTCGATCAAAAGTGTCAAATTATCTTGCCTTATAAATCTCATTTAACAAATTTGATCACACAGCGGGAACATTTTAGGCAGCTACATGCTGGTCCACAAACTCTTTTATGTTCTATTAGACAAAAATTTTGGCCAATAAATGGAAAAAGGGCAGTGAAAAGCGTGCTATCTAAATGCATGCTGTGTTACAGAAACAAACCTACTCTCGCTAGTCAAAAGATGGGCTCTTGACAGAGGCAGTCCAAATCGTCCTTTTTATGTCATTGGGACTGATTTTGCAGGCCCATTTTATATTAAAGATGGCAAATTAAGAAACAGAGCTATTATAAAAGCATATATGTGTATTTTTATATGTTTCTCTACGAAAGCGATTCATATAGAGGCTGTAGGAGATTTGTCTGCTGAATCTTTCCTAAACACTCTTAAGCGATTTGTAGCGCGTAGGGGTTTATGTAAGCGTATATATTCTGATAATGTAACTAATTATTTAGGTTCCAGTAATTACTTAAATAATTTTTACTCTAATTTGCAAGGCGATAACTCGATTACTCAGTTTTGTGAAGAGAATAAAATCGAATGGTTATTTATTCCTGCTAAATATCCACATCACTGTGGAATATGGGAGAGCGCTATTAAGTTAGCTAAATTTCACGCGGTTAGAATAGTGGGAAATAATCATCTAAGCTTTGAAGAGCTTGACACCGTTTTTTCTCAAATAGAGGCAGTTTTAAATTCACGTCCTATAACCGAGTTATCTTCTGACCCCAACGATATAAGTCCTTTGACCCCTGGTCATTTTCTAATTCGGTCTCCCCTTACCTCTCTCCCCGAAGTTGAAGTGGAGGAAGTAACCAAAAATCGATTAACTCGATACCAGTTGTTGCAAAAGATCATCCAAGATTTCTGGAGGAGATGATCTCACGAATATCTATCGTCTTTGCAACGGAGAAATAAGTGGCAGGTTCCAGCTGAGAACGTCAAAATAGGTCGATTGGTTCTACTGAAGGAGGGCAATCTTCCCCCCTATGTTGGCGGTTCGGGCGCATTTTAGAGGCTCACCCAGGTGCTGATGGAGCAGTGCGTGTAGTATCAGTAAAAACTAATAACAGTGTGGTTACCCGATCAGTCCAAAAAATTAGTGTGTTACCGATATACTCATGAAGTGCGATAAACAGTCATAATTAGTTGGAGTTTGTAGTAGTTTGAAAGTCATAACCTTTCAAGGTTGGCGGCTATGGTTTGTTGTAGAAGACATATTTTAATGTCCTAATAATATGTACTATATTGCTTACTTAAAAGTTATGTTCTGTTGCTAGGCAATGTGAAATGATTAAGGAGTTGAAAAAAGAAACTAATAAAATTCTGTCAAGAAGACATTTTGTTGTAACTGATAAACGTTAATACGAATAATATACAGTCCACTAAGGTTATATTTTATTTGCATCATTTTTTAGTAATAAATTTAGATGTAAATAAAACCAGCGAAAGTCACGAGACATACATTGATCCAAATTTCAAATTTCGGTACTTATTAAACGCAAAATTTTATGCATTACAAATTTTATTTGTCAGAGAATGTCAGAGAATGTACCTACAACAACTTCTGAATATCTAAATTGTCAACTAACAAAAACTGAACGTAACACAGCCTATAATCAATCGGATCTAAGAGTAAAATCTTGCTCTATTTAACACGGTATTTACACATTCTGAACTCCCGGATGGTGACGTCTGGACTAGTGTGGATTTTTACGACGATTGCAAGATTTTTCTCATTTAGTGGTGATGGAATATTAATGTATCTCTCCTAGCTCCATATACTCTACAGCTTATCAAGAGAGCTAAAATATTATAAAAGAGACAATATCTGTAGCCGCCAAATTATTATCATTTACAAGTAAAAATTATTTTTCAATGGCATAAGCGTGATTCGATGTGCTATTTATAGCAACAAAACCGTGGCAGCATCTAACAATTATTAATTATTATTCTTATTTTACTAGAATGTATTTGTGGGATCTGTCTATGGCACTTCTCGTCACAGGTATTGTTTCAATACGACAATAGCTATTGTGTAATCTTATCTAATATTACTCTAGAGACAAGACGACAAGAAATTCACGATCCACCGTGAATTTAGGGAGACTACAAATGTGTTCCCACTTACATATTTCAATATTACTTAGTTTCTTATCTGACAACTCTAGAGAAAAATGTCTCCTTACATCAAAAGATAATGTTTTGATTGAGTTTTTTATTAAAAGACAAATAAAACAAAAGTGAAAAATATAGAACTGATTCTACAACCACATCTTAACTCTTCTCTTCATATCTTCAAACACTTATCTGTAAGTACGCTTTGAAATCTCTCAAATCGAAGGTAGGTTTGCTCATAATTAAGACATACGTTTCCCAAATAATAATAAAATCCCAGACTCTAGAGCTCTATGAACCTAGCAGGCAAAACGCGGGAGAAAAACGCGAAACCGCTGGCTTAAATTCCGATTTCAGCGCTGCAGGTCCTGGCCCGGCCCGGATTATGTAGCTTTTTTGTAGCTTTTTTGTTACTTGAGTCTCAATTTTGTAGCTCTCACCAGTTACGAGAAAAATAAAAAACTGCTGGAAGTTGCAACCGGATCTATAAAAATCGCGACCCGGCTAGTTCTTGTAGCTTTTTTGTAGTTTTTTTGTTACGCCGGTCCCGCTTTTGTAGCTGCAGTGGTATCAATTGCAGGTAGGTAAAATTTAAATTAGGCGAGGAATGGCAATACACATAGTGTGAGAGTGCGAGAACACAATTTCTTTTCAACTTCTATCAAATCTGTCATGCAGAACTTCTTACGGTAAATATTATGCGCAGGCAATATAATATATAATATATTGGTTCACCGTAGTCCCTCGCTGTGCGGGTTACACGTTTGTAGATTATTTGCTGCGCGTATCACACGTTTGTGGCTTGTTTGTTATGAGTTTCTCACATGTGTGGCTTTTTTGTTACGCGGTTGTCACACTTGTAGCTTCTTGTGTACGCGGTTCATGCATTTGTAGCTTTTTTGTTACGTGGTTCTCGCATTTGTGGCTTCTTGGGTACGCGGTTCTCACATTTCCAGCTTCTTTGTTATGCGGTTCTAAAATTTGTACCTCTCTAAAAATGATTGTTACAGATTTGTAGCTTTTTTGTTGTGCGTATCACACGTTTGTAGCTTGTTTGTTATGGCTTTCTCACATTTGTAGCTTTTTGGGCACGTGGTTCTTGCATTATTGTTACGCGGTTCTCGCATTTATAGCTTCTTTGTTACGAGGTTCTAGCATTTGTAGCTTCTTGTGTACGCAGTTCTCGCATTTGTAGCTTCTTTGTTACGCGGTTCTAAACTTTTTCGCTCTCTAAATACGATTGTTACAGATTTGTAGCTTTGCCGTTGCGCTTATCACACGTTTATAGCTTGTTTGTTATGGGTTTCTCGCATTTGTTGCTTTTTCTTAGGCTCCTGTAGCTCCTTTGTAACGCGGTTGTTAAGCTCCAAACTTGTATCACGCGTTATAAAAAACTTGCACATATCAGGCAGGCATAATAATATATAATAAACCTGCATGTATGATTACATGCAGGTTTATTATAATTACATAAGTACATGCAGATTAATTATAATTTACATGAGAATATAATAAACCTGAATGTATGAGCGCTGGAACCGTCTTACATTTTTCATGTCGGAATGACCTTTAAAATTCACAGTTTGTAGAAAACATAGGAGCTTGTTTGATTTGACATCGTCTGGTCACTATTGACATTTTCTGGCTCCATCGAATCCTCTTTATATTGCGGAGATGTTTTCGTTTCAACTAAACCAAAAAAAATTGACGTTTTAGCTCTAAATCGTAGTTTTTGCAATTTTACGGGGTTAAGCAACCACAGTAGGGGAGGGAACTTTCCATCAAGTTGTGGCAGAACGAAACGTCGGTAGTGCTGTAGCTGATACTTACTATACCTAGTAGCTAGACCAACCGTGTGCGTACGGTTTAACTTATTTCCGTTCATTCTTTCCTGCCGGCCAAAAAACCACGGCCTGCGGAAAAAGTGTCGAGAGAAAGAAACACATCAGATAAGGTGGTTAATAGATTGTATCCAGACTATTATACCTACGCAAGCTAAAGTAAGAAGCTCAAAGAGCTCTGTGGTAAAAGGCAAACGAATAGAGTTCTCTCTCATAGTTATTCTGCCAGGTCTTTTAGGTAAGAGCGACCCTTTGTTCAAATAATGTGATGTATGTTAATTGTATTTTTTTTAGTTTTTTAGTAGTTTTTGTGGTTATCGTAATACTTTGCGTGGGGCCTCTCTATTTAAACACCAATTAAAATATATATATAAATATTACCCGGAGAGATTCATTTTCCTAGCCAGATCCCGCACCATTAAAACCCTGAGATACAGCCTGTTTCATCGCAAAGTAAAACTACATACCTGAATTTCTATATACTACATACTTAAACTAAGATTCTAAACTGTACAATTTTTTCTTACTTTTCAAATAGGTTAGTGCAGGTACTTTTCTATTAGGCACAACTAAGATTTAATTTTTAAGTAAACAGTATTGTTTTAACTATTGTACATAAAATAACTATAATTCTTTATGGTCTTATGAAATTAAAGACTGATCCATTCCAGCACTGTACTTTATTACCAAAGTATTAACTAAGATATTACATTCACAGCAGAACATAAATACTACGTCAGCTTTCTGTATAATGATTTATTCTAACTGAACTTGTTGTGGCAGGGATTGGAAGTTCAATTCAATATCTGCCTGATTCATCCAAGGGTCTCGTCAGAGTGGCTTGCAGGAATCAAATTTCTAAAAAAATTAATAACGTAGACAATAGAAAGTTATGCTTAAAGAATCCTAGAAAGATTATCAAAAGGTTGCGCGAGAAAGACTGTTTGTATTTAAAAGCAGATAAAGGTAATAAGGTTGTTATTTTAGATAAAGAGGACTATTATGAACGGGTAAACAACCTAATTAGTAATGGTCCTTATAAAGAACTTACTAGAAACCCGTTACCAAGAATGACCACTGAAATAAAAAATGTCCTCAAATCACGTAACAACCTTATTACTCCACCTGTTAAGAATAGGTTACATGTATCCAACCCTACCGTACCTAGATTGTATTGTCTACCAAAAATTCATAAGCCGGGGAAGTCCGTGCATCCAATAGTATCGTCTATTGGATCTCCGACTTACCACCTATCAAAATGGTTGACTAAGGAATTTGAAAGTTTGCCC
>CAXKVY010000651.1:0-41468 GCA_964058915.1 Tetropium fuscum
TGTCTTATAAGTGCTGAAAACGAATCTGAATTAACGAATACTAGCTATTTTCCTTGTTTTCACAAATGGCAACTTTTAGACATTTTCAATCAAGTATACATATTAAACATACGCCCAACATCACGAAAGTCGTAAAATCACATTACAAATCTGTAATCCTTGATTGTGGACTTAAAATAAACTAATACCGCACTAATACATAAACGCACACAGGTTAGGTTTTAGGTTATAAAGATAAATAAAAACACAGGGCGCTTTGTCAGCTGACAGTGATATTCTAAAGCGCATGCTCCGTTCCACTCCGGGATCCTTGTTTTATTCTATATTTTTATCTTAGTCCCTAACCTAACCCTAGTCCCCTAACCTCAGAAAATTTATCAAAGAGATGTTCTTTTATTATTATTAGTTTAACCATTTTGTAAATCAACTGATTAGATTAAAAATTGTATAGGTGACCTAAAAGGATTAAATTTATGTATGGATTGTTATCAGATGATAACTTTTCAAATAATTTCAGCGCTTCAAATGCAATTAACGTTTGTGAACATCTGTTTCATTCAAGTGGAGTGGATATGGAATAACTAAACATATTTTGTCTTTTCATTAGACATAAACATTACCGAATATCAAACATCGTAAATTTATTACTCTCTCTCTTGGATATTTGTACATTTTATTATTTTCTACAATATATTTTGATATATTTCATATTCCGACACGGGTTTTGCCCGGAAAATTGCCACAAACAGATTACGGATGAATTTTCGAAATGGATGAAATTCTGATTTATAGTCTAGAAATGTGTGTCTCCAGAAAACTGAAATTCGTAAATAGGGAACATTCGCATTTTTTATTGCATGAAAATGTTCTACTGAAAATGTTATACTGAAATAAGATATGCAAAATATGACGCCTTAAGTCCCAATAATGAATTTGTTATAAATTATTATTATAAATTTGAATCAGGTTCGAGGTCGTGACACCACGGCCTAAAATTTACAAACGACCAGGAGGCCGATTCGGTCGGCTATGGGAGATCTCATTAGCAGTCGACCGCTTGATTTCATAGTTCATTCAGTCGCTTTCCGACGCTTGCCGAATATTATAGTTTGTGACGTCATAGTTCTTTTCAGGCCGCTTCAATTTTATCGCTGTTTAGATCCTTCATACTGATCGCGCGGAATTAGAAATCTTGTTTTTTTGTGAAGTACACGTTTTATTAAGTACAACGTTCGCTATGGTTATTAGTGTTATTTTTATATTTAAAATTTTAGTAATGTTCCCTATTATGCCCATCACATCGACGTAAATTTCGCCTCCCGTGTTGCCATCAGAAAGAAACTGCAAAGTATATACTTAAATTAGGCATTTATATCGAAAGCACAACAAACAACCAGTCTTTACAAATTTCGGCGCGGGTGCACCTACAAAATGACCATAAAACCTGTGAATTCCTAATAAATTATGCGTTTATGTGGAAAATACCTCAAAAGACCGGTTTTATACGAGTATATGTCGACATGATCGTCACCTCTACAGTTGTCATCACAAACAAACTGATAATAGCTGTAATTTAATTATACGGCAAAAATTACAATAGGATCTTTGGTAGGTCTTTACATATTTTGCCGTGAGTTATGTCTATAATGACCATTACCAGAAAAACCTAAAATGTAGGTATATGGAAAATAGCAAAAGAATCCATTTTACGTATTTCGACGTGAATTATCGCCTCTAGTTGCCATAACAATGAAATACTTAAGCGTTTACATAAAAAAAAAGTTTTACATAATAATTTTGCTACATTATGTAAAACTGGTTCAAGGTTCTTCAAACAAGTTGACACATTTATTTTTCACTGATCTTTTTATAGTTAACTTGGGCCGATGTATACTTTACTGCGCTGCTGGATTACTTGAATTTCATGGCAAAAAAAGAAATTATTGCTGATTCTCCCAATTTGCAAGCAGTCAAAGAACATGTACTAACAGTACCAAATATTAAAACTTGGATAGAGAACCGACCAAAGGACGAACTCAAGCTGTAGAATCTATTTTTGAATATACAGAGAAGAATCTCACTAATTAGTTGTCAGGCAGTACCAGTAATCTGGCGATAATTCGTAATGCAGGTTTTGGGTGTCCTGGATTAGTGAGAATCTACCTACTGTATTAACATTTTCATAACCATAATAATTGTAAACATGATATACCTAACTTATTTTTATTACATTTTCTTGTGAAAATAAACAGCATATTTCCTTTATGATTTTTAATATCCGTTATCTCCTATAGGCGACCTGCATATTTTACTCCAGCGCCCCCCAACTAGTAAGTTCTTGCTAGTCAATTTGCAATTTGACAGAATAGACGTTTTGTAGGTTATAATTATTTTGTACTCTTAAATTATAAAATTGTGGGATTTAAATATTAGTAAAAAATTAATTACTTTTTAATTATTTAATATTTACTTTTACAATTACTTTTAATTGTTTTAATAAAATTTAATCAATTAAAAAAAATAATTAAGCATCAATAACTAAAAATCAGAAACAATTTCTGCAAGAACTATTTGTTATCCTGCATCCATATGTTTTGCATTTAACGTCACAATTGTGAATTACACTGGCTGCACTAGAGACCCTTCAATGAGAGTCTGGCCAAGGCAGCCATTTTATATCACAATTCGTGGCGCCAAATTCAAAAAGTTTAGAAATGATTTTACTGCAAACATTCGCATCAATCACGTGGATATGCGGTATAAAATAAAAGATATAAAAAATGAGTAGTACTGCTTCTACTAACTTACCAGTAAAATATGTATATTCATGAATAATAAGAATGGGACGAAAACTCTACAATAATTATTATCAAACAATTTATTAATCAGAACAGAATACAAGAAAAAAAATATTATTTCACAACACTATGCATAGCCATACTTTTACTATCCTTGGCGGTTATTTTTTGTATTTTTTTACAGTTCACTTTCAATCTAAACACTATAAATCTATTAATTAATTTAGTTTTTAAATTATGACAGTTCAGAATGTGAGGAGCTTCAACCACCATAAACTTGCCCAATAAAAATTGGTGTGGATTGTTAGTTTCGTCTCTATTTTTGATGTGTTCCTTATATTTTCGAGAAATATATCCTAATTCAACTGTCTTTAGGTGTCCACTAATTGCCCCTACCAATCTTTGTTGATCATTCTCTTCTCCCATTTGGATCACGGGGAAATGCCCTCATCCCAGCCCCCTTCCTAGTGGAATTGTGACACTCAGGTACACAACATCCCGTGATCTTAAGTTATTAAGTCCTATTACCTCCTAGAAATAACGCTTTGAGTACATTTTTCTTTAGACGCAAAGCCGATAACACAACCTCTATTTTAATCACAACTTGCCTATTCAATATTCTGATTTCTACATATGCACAAATATTTGAAGCTCACCTTTTTCACAATGAAGAATGGTAGATTTACTTTGCATGTCACAATTTTGCGAATATAAACAACCTACAAATGTCAAAATCTGAGTGAGTCACTCAATTATGAACTAAAATGGCGGCACCAATCAGAAAGTGGCAACGCCTTGGCCAGACTCTCGTTGAAGGGTCTCTAGGCTGCACTGTCTATCAGAGACGGTGCGAAAATATTGCACGCTGACCCTGACCCTGCATTCATGCAAGTCGAATACGATTTTATCTCCCAGTGTGCTCTGACAAGTCGAATACGCATTTAATTTGCACTCGCTCTGTTTTGTGTTGTCGAATACAAGATAACGCAGTAAGGTCGCACTCGATGCGCACTCGTGCAACAAGTCGAATTCGCTATTAGTCTTCTTGATGTTTGTCATGATCACAAAGTACACTGTACACTTGACTGTAGTGGAATGACAGATGAGTGCAATAAAAATTTTATTGCACTAGTGCAATAAAGAAAGTTTTTGCAGTAAATATAGTTCAATAAAGTTTTGTTTTTTTGCATAAACGTAGAAAAATGAATTTTAACACTCACTAGCAAGGTACTAGGTAATAAATGAACACAGGAACACATTTTAATAAACGAAACCGCAAGCAAGAAATAAAACGATAAACGACGACGCTATACGGGTATAAGAAAACTAATAACCTATATATGAAACTATGACCAACGCATACCTATCACAGGTATACGCTGCTACAAAACAACAAAACGATGAGTAACAAAAAGTCGGTTGTTGGCATTGCTATACCTAGTGGCGCTATCCCTGGTCTGGCCGCTGCAAATTGACGTAACCACTTCGGCAATATGAGTTGTCAAAGTATTCTGTGATTATACTGTGGTTGAGTTACAAGGATTTTAGTCTATAATCGTTGGTTGAGTTATGAGTTGCCACCATAGATAACCGGTGGATTGTTCTGACTTTGAATATGAAGTGTAGACATATATATTTCTTTTGTTTCAAAATAAAAAGTAAAACGAAAACATATTTTTTTCTACGTTCATTCAAAAAACAAAACATTATTGAACTATATTTTTCTTCGTTCATGCAAAAAACAAAACTATTGAACTATATTTAATGCAAGAAATGAGCAGTATTTTCTGCATCCGCAATTGCACTTGCAGCCCTTCTGACACTTGCAGGCAATGAGTTTCAGAAGCTTCTCTAGGGCTAGGGGCTCCAGTGTCGTGATGGGAATCAAGTTGCCATGTAGAATGGTAAATTTTCTATGATCCTGAACAAAGAACGGAAAACTTGTCTGGTAAATTTTACGTTAATCTTACACTAATTCTGCGTTGTCCTATGCGAATGATACTTTAATCCTGGACTATGTTTAAGCCTGACTTATTGTGACACATTTGCATGCAAATGTGTCAAAATATGTCAGGCTTAAATATCATCCAGGATAACACGTACGGTGCACTCGGCGATTAGTGGGTGTTCTTTAGACGCAAGTGATTGTTCTGTGGTTGCTGGTCAGAGCATTTTTATTTCTTTGTCTATGCACAGCACACAGGTGTTCTGTGATGCACGCACAGCGCAGGCGCACAGCATCTGTGGCGAGCTTTTTCGTGTGAACGCAGTCATTCCGAGTCGTCTCATAATTCTCTAGATTTCTAAATATTTCAAGGGTAAGTTTTCACGTTTTCCTTTTGCACTTTATTTCTTAAAATACTTTTTCTTTTTTGACTACGAATTTAAATTAATTGCGAATTTATAGCGGAATTTTCTTCGGTTTGGGTGGTACAAAATGGAGAGCCATACCCGATCCGGGGAAAGCCACAGCAAGGGTAATGGGTCAAATGGCAATGGGCAAGGACAACGAGAATCATCGTTTAAAAAGACAAATACATGGCGCCATAGAGATAAAGGTATAAATTGTATTTATAATATTATGTTGTAAAAGAAGAAAGGTATTTCTGCATATTATGTATCCATAATTTCACATGCGCGGCCAGGGGCCGCAACACAATGCCTACAATTAACACAATATTATTTCGTACATTTGTAGCTACAAGTCATATATTTATCATTTACATTAATTAATTTGAAAAAGGAATAGAAATTATTAATTTAGTATTTTTCTTACTTGCATTTATTATAATCATTATAGCAAAGTTATTTTTAATTTCTACTAATGACTGGTGACTGGTAGTTCAGTATTTGCTGTTTTGCAATGTTTGCAATATTTGCAAATGTAATAATCCTATACCAGTGTGACAGTGATACTTTGATTATTTTTGCATTCTTGCAGGAATTCTTATCTGATATATGATTGGAATTTCTGAGTTGGAGTATTGTTTTGTCCTAACATAGAAAGGATATGTAAGATGAAGGTGGCATTAGGTGTAATTAGTTGGAAGTTATATATGTCAATGTTTGCGTTTTTTGTGATAATAAATTAATATACCTAGGCGGATTAAACCCTTGAATATATCTGAGAAGCCAAATAGATAAAACTTATGATTTTATTAAGTATTTAAGCTGGTAAATAAATGAAATGGTAAATAAATGGCAGTTGATACTTGTAAAAGTTCCTGTTTAATAAATTTTGAAAAATATTCATATGCTAGTTTAGAATTTATAAAGGTTCTTGTACTGCCTGTGTCGGTTAGAAATTTAGCGTTTCATTCTGGAATAATTATTGTTTATGGTATAATAAGTTTAAATGTATTTTATGTCGTATTTTCCGTACTCGGGGTATTGTGAAAATCATGATTTTTTACATCATTGGGATTAAAAGTTTTTTTGTTGATTTGTATACTAACAACCTGACAAATATTCGTTTTTGCTGAAAAGACCGCTAGTCAGTTAGATGCAGAATAACCCTATTTTTCTACGATCATGCAAAAAATAAAACTTTATTGAACTATATTTAATGCAAACACTGGTTTTTTATTGCACTAGTGCTATAAAATTTTGATTGCACTCATCTGTCATTGTACTACAGTTTTTGATATAAATATCACTACATGTCGCCTAATGTCATGACATTAAAGCCACCTAAATTTAACATTTTTTTTTGGTTTTTGCATGAACATAGAAAAAATATGGTATGCAACTTGTACAAAAAGTGTTTATTGCACTCGATATGTTGTCCAACTCGGCCTCGTTGGCCAATTTCACGTCGCGTGCAATAAAAATTTTACTTTTTACACTTGTTGCATAAATAACTATATTAAATACAGCATAAAGTCAAAAGTGACTTTTTTGGCGTTTATATAATTCTGTATTGACAACATGGATATGGGCATTCTGTCCGATTGAAGCTATTTATATTATAGTAATAAGTACATATTATTGTGTAAATAAGTATATATAAGTATAGAATATGTAGTATTATATTCTAATGCAGTTTTTTCTTTCATAAATGTTACAGGGGATGGAGAAAATAATAAAAAAGAACATAAATATAAACAATCTCTAGCAGTGAAAAGCACCAATATAAAACAACATTGGAGAAGGGAAAGGGGTGAGACCAGTAATAATCGCAAACGTGAACATTCTCCCAGAAAACAGTATCCAAGGGGATTCAAATATGTAGAAGGGCTGTTAGAAAATAATGACCTAGAGAAAATGATTGGAATATTAATTAATGATAAAAAAGGCTTCCGAGCATTATTAGAAAGTAAACAGCAAAATGATACGATTGTATTGTTAGTTAAATTATTATGCAAAATATGTAACTCCAGTTTCGTTACATCAAAGAGTCACCTGCTGCAGATTGCATTAAGTAGTGATTTTATAGATAATTTAACTACATTCATATTACACTTACCTCTTCAGGTACGTATGTTTTTTACAATTTTAAAACTACAAAACATATATCTGTGAACATAACTGAATAACATAATAATTATAGTTAAATATCTAAGACTATCTAAGAATCATTGGGTGCAATATGGCAACATGTACCGGGACGGTGGTTGAGTTGTTAGCGTGTTAGCTCTTTGCTCGAACACCTAGCAGCGTGTGTGGATTGATTCCCCGCACCAGTGCGAAATAAATTTTCAATAATTTATCCCCAATATCTAACTAATGAGGTTTTTCAGGTTTCCCTCATTCATGCACTGAATGGTGGTTAGAATTTACCAACCTTAGTCGATCTTGGTCGCACATGCGGTTCGAGAAATAATAATATGCCGCCCCCTCTCCCGCACAAGTCTCTGACTTCTGGGCTAACAATTGCGGTTAGAATGAGAGGTAGAGATGATATTATTATTATTATTCGGGTACTACTTACATTTGTCGCTATGCTGTTCTGTTCTGGATATATCTGCCCTTCGGAGATTGCGAATAACAATTTTTTTGTCTCACGTTTCTTGCTCTATTTGTTAAGATAACTCTTCAAATGTTATTCCCACGTAAAAGTGAGAGAAGAAATTATTTATGCATAGTGCACATTATGTACATATATTACTACTCTGCCTCTATATATGACTATCATTTGTTAATCACTAACTTTCTTTATAAGGACAATAATGGAAAACCCTACAATATGAATCGGCCTGAATTGATTTGAATATTGGATGAGCTCGCATTTTTGTTCTGCCTGTTTTAGAATTGGAGGTGGAATTACCTTCAGATATCCTTGTTACACAATGAAATGGGAAACGGACAATATAAAATGGCTATAACTTTTGCACGGTTTGATTAAAAAAATCAAATTATTATTCTTATTATATTATAATATATATTCTTGAAGATAATTTATTGCTCTACAACTTCTTTTGCTATGACTTTTCTGTGGGAACAATATTTGAAGAGAAATCAACAAATAAAGTGAAAAACGTGTTTTTTTTTCAAAATTTCCGAACTTTGAGGGCGGATATCTCGAGAACAGAACAACATAAGTAAACAAATATAAGTAGTGATTCTTATAGCAAATTTTGTATAGAGCGGTCAAGCTGCATGACGCATATAGTTTCTGAGATATAACCGAAAAATATTTCTGTCCCTAGCATTTCCCTACAAAATATACTGGTTGCTTTGATTATATAAATAGTTGGCATAATTTAATAAGCATAGTGGTAAAATCTATAATTAATTAATAAGGGTATAATTTAGTAAGAGTCAACCTAATTTTGAGTCAACTTGTCAATAAGAGTTAGAGTCTACGAGTTATCTCATGTAATAGAGGCGTTTTAGTTTTGCTCATCTCTACTGCTACGGTGTGTTTCTGTTGTAATATCTGTGCTACTATGCTTGTATGTGTACGCTTGATATGAATATTGAAATCACTAGGGCTATTCATTATAGGTACTTGAATAAATTTACAATAGCAACTTATTAAAATACACCCTCTGTTCTGTGTGCATTGCATTACATGCAGCGTGCAAAAAGGAATATTTCATGATTATTAAGTAAAGGAATATTATAAAATAAATATTACATGAATATTTACAGGAAATATTCCATGTATATGATACTTTAATAAACCTAGAATAATCGCAATATATTTGTGTATTGCAGGAATATTTCTTTTAGAAGATTGACAGATTATTCCAAGAATGTTACATATGTTATAATGTTATATATGCTATCTGGGCAAACTGGGCTATGAATAACTCCACTAATGAGTGTAATATCTATGTATAATATCTATCTACAATTAAAAAGAGTAATGGCATCCAAAATATACAGAGGTTTTGTCCATGTTTATTCCTTTTTTAATTAAGCGATTATGTGACACCAAATTTGTTACTATTATTTTCCTTTTGCAGAATGAAAGAGATAAACGGAGTAACAATTATTTCTGGAAAGACCCTAATGAGTTTTGGAATAATTTAATAATTCTTTGCAAGCATATTAACGAGTTAATTCCATTTACTTCATGCCAAGCAAGACTCAAAGTTTTAAAAGCGTGCATGCTGGTAATGGAGGATATCCGCTCAATAAACATTTCTGAAGAAATTAAAGGGGACATTAAAATCTTATATGATGCAGTAAATAAAGTGTCTCTCGAAGTAGAAAACAAACATGCTAGCAATGAGATAAATGACCTAGATTCTGAAGAACTGGAGCCTCCTGATGATTTTAGAAAAATAGATATTTATCCTAGTGCCTCAGAAGTAACAACATATGAAACTCCCTTTTTGAGACCTAATATAATTAAAGGACCCTATAAAAGCGTGGAACATTATTTGGATATACAGTTTCGCTTACTTAGGGAGGATTTTATTACCCCACTAAAAGATGGAATTTGTAAATATCTAAAGGATCCAAACAAACGACTGGAAAATATTAGGATCTATCATTCAGTACGTTTTTTAGCAATGGAAATGGTTAACGATTTGGAGTGTTACCGAATACAATTCAATTCCGGCAGAAGAAGGAACATCAACTATGAAAATTCAAAGAGATTTATGTATGGTTCCTTGCTTTGTCTCACTAGTACACACTTTGAAAGCATATTTTTTGGTAAAATAGTTGGACGAGACATTAAAGACTTAAAAAAAGGTCACCTAATTATCGGTTTTGATGAAATGTTTGAGGTACCGAGGAATATATACGAGCAAAATTTCTTGATGGTGGAAAGTAGCGTTTACTTCGAACCATACTATCATGTATTAAAAGCATTGCAAAATATGCGGCAAAGTAATTTTCCTATGGAGAGATATATACTAAAAGTTGAAACTGAAAGCCGCCCTCCTGAGTATTTGAAAAATGATGTTTTATATACAATAGAAGACAATATATTTCAGCCTCTAAATTGGGGTGAAAATTTTTTTTATGATTTAAATGATGCACAGCATTCAGCGTTCAAAGCAGCATTAACTCAGGAGTTTTGTATTATTCAGGGACCTCCTGGCACTGGAAAGACATTTTTAGGATTAAAAATAGCTCACACTTTAATACACAATAAGTCAGTTTGGTATAATAAAAGTCCTATGTTGGTCATATGTTACACCAACCATGCTCTTGATCAGTTCTTAGAAGGACTATTGGTAGAAACTCGAGACATATTAAGAATTGGCAGCCGATCAAAAAATGAGAAGCTAAATCAGTTTAATATTATGCGTCAAAGACGTTATACTCCTAGCTTTCATGCACTGAAAATCGAAGTAAAATCTTATATACAACAAGTTGCAACCATAGATGATACATTAAAGCAAATAGAATTAAATAACAGTATAATGGACTTTGCTGAATTTTCTAAAATTATTCCGAATTACGAAAAAAGTTGGTTTAAGCGTGCTAAAATAACTGACATCCAATCCTGGCTATTAAAAACAACACTATTTAGGTACGAGGAGAAATATAGTGCACAGGTAATTTGTTTTTTATTTATTTTATTTCTATTAAAAATATTTTTATTTGATTTATTGTTTACTATTATTTTTGTCTTTTAGCTACACTATTATAATTTTTATTATAACTAAAGATTTAAATTACACTCCAAATCTTGTAAAAGAAGTCGCTCACGTCACGAATTTATTCTTAATCTACAACATATGCTGTTCAAGGGTCTTTGTTAAAAAATAATAATAAAACAGGAGACAATATAAAGAAGTCCATTATATATATATATATATATATATATATATATATATATATATATATATATATATATATATATATATATATATATATATATATATATATATATATATATATATATATATATATATATATGTATGTATATATATATATTTATATATATATATATATATATATATATATATATATATATATATATATATATATATATATATATATATATATATATATATATATATATATATATATATATATATATATATATATATATATATATATATATATATATATATATATATATATATATATATATATATATATATATATATATATATATATATATATATATATATATATATATATATATATATATATATATATATATATATATATATATATATATATATATATATATATATATATATATATATATATATATATATATATATATATATATATATATATATATATATATATATATATATATATATATATATATATATATATATATATATATATATATATATATATATATATATATATATATATATATATATATATATATATATATATACACTGAGCTCGTAAAGTTTGGAATAAATTCAATTAATCGTTATTGAAGGATTTTCACAGGAAATCCTCGGACACGTCAACCTTATTTTATAAAATGTCACTTTTTTCAGCCATCGATTTTTTTTTGTTTTGTTCGTTTTTGAGCTATGACGTCATCGACAATTTTTTTAAATGACAACCCATATTTTTTTTCACGGATCTCGATAGAGCACATTTTTCTGAGTGCGAATATGTCAAAAACATAGTACCTTTAACATTAAAGTTTTCGAGATATTCGGTTGCAAAGTTTATAAAATGTACCATG
This sequence comes from Tetropium fuscum, assembly GCA_964058915.1. Classification (NCBI taxonomy): domain Eukaryota; kingdom Metazoa; phylum Arthropoda; class Insecta; order Coleoptera; family Cerambycidae; genus Tetropium; species Tetropium fuscum. The sequence goes on from CAXKVY010000651.1 coordinate 11,863, forward strand.
GCACCATGCATAAGCTATCGGGCGGGTCAAGATTTTTAATAGCTTATTGATTCTAATAGCTTATAGCTTATTACATTTTAAAAGATTAAGGAGTAATATTATTTATTTTGGTAGCTTATCGAACATTTTGAAAGATTTGGGAGTAATCTGTTTAATTTTTTTAACAACAATTTACAACAAAATAAATAATTAAAGTAAAAAATAAAATCAGAGTAAATTTTCAAAGTGACCTCCATTCACTTCCTGGCAATATCCCATCCGCCACTGAAACTCCTGCAGAACCTTACCAACAGTATCGGGTTGAATGGTTCGAATTTCATTGCGAATTTTGTCCTTTAATTCTTCGATGGTATTTGGTCTATTGAAATAGACTTTGCTCTTTAAATAGCCCCATAAAAAGTAGTCTAGGGGAGTGAGATCTGGAGATCTAGGGGGCCATTCGATAGTTCCCCTGCGACCAATCCAATGGTTAGGAAATACATGGTTTAAATAATCGCGAACGATCACTGCAAAATGGGGTGGTGCACCGTCTTGTTGGTACCATATCGTGTGATGGGGCAGATCTGGATCTACGTCATTTGGGTAAAGTACCGCAAGTGCAGGGACTAAGTCGTCTCTTAAAAATTCTAAATATATTTCACCTGTTAATACGCCTTCAAAGAAAAATGGGCCCAAAATACGATTACCTACAATACCAGCCCAAACGTTAACTTTTTGTGGAAACTGACTACGAGTTTCCATTTTCCAGTGTGGATTTTCAGGAGACCAATATCTACAGTTTTGCCGGTTAACTGTGCCGTCGAGATAAAAGGTAGCCTCATCAGAAAAAACAATATTGCGTAAAAATCCGTCGTCATCAATCAGGCGTTGCAACATGGTTTGGCAAAACTGTAACCTACGGTCAGGATCATCTTCGTTTAACTCTTGGACCAAAACCACTTTATACGGATGCCATTTGTTCAATTTCAAATATTTCAAGACGGAGCTTTGAACTATTCCGTTGTTTGCCGCCACTTGGCGGGTGGGTAAATGGGGATTTTCTTGAAGCTCTAGTAGAACATTCAATTTAACATCTTGTTGCACTGGTGGACGACCCGTTCTAGGGCGATCTCTCGTATGACCCACTTCTAAAAACTTTTGTTCTATTTTGCTAACGGTGGACTGTGTAATTGGTTCTCTGTTTGGATATTTGTTGTTAAATAAACGGCAAACTTCTACTTGTGTGCGAGCTCTGTCCCCGTAACCGATCATCATCAAAATTTCGATTCTTTCCCTTTCACTCAAACGACGAACCATTTTTAAATAAAATGAATTATGATGGAATAATGATTAATCAACTTACTTAATGATATTATTCAACTGATTAAAACACAAACTTGCGAGGAAAAACTTCAAAATTGTGACAACTGTCAAAACTGTTGTTTTTCCTGCGCTTTCTTGATAAATGATTAGCATTTGGTCATCGCTTGTATAATTCATTCTTAAAACTTTGCAACCGAATATCTCGAACACTTTAATGTTAAAGGTACTATGTTTTTGACATATTCGCACTCAGAAAAATGTGCTCTATCGAAATCCGTGAAAAAAAATATGGGTTGTCATTTAAAAAAATTGTCGATGACGTCATAGCTCAAAAACGAACAAAACAAAACAAAAAATCGATGGCTGAAAAAAGTGACATTTTATAAAATAAAGTTGACGTGTCCGAGGATTTCCTGTGAAAATCCTTCAATAACGATTAATTGAATTTATTCCAAACTTTACGAGCTCAGTGTATATATATATATATATATATATATATATATATATATATATATATATATATATATATATATATATATATATATATATATATATATATATATATATATATATATATATATATATATATATATATATATATATATATATATATATATATATATCTGGCTGTTGATATATCCGACTAACATCATTGTAAGCTACTGTACGAAAAAGAATGAGATGGCATGATTTCCTACATCCAAACTAGCGAGAATAAATTGTTCAACTGATCGATTTCTTTTGACTAGTTCCGTACTAGAGTTAGCGTGGCACCGTTTCAAATTTCTGTCAGAATTCGGTTATATTTCAGTTCAGGCAACTATGGCGTAACAGCCAACTTTCAAGATTTGGATAGTAGATATTTTCCACAAAAAGAATAGTGGAGCGGAATTTACAAAGTACGCACATTTTTTTTGTTGGCATAGATATACCTAGACCAACGTGTAGTGTATTCAGTTCCCAGTTGAGGAGCTTTTTCTTCGGTGGGGACTATAAAAAGGTTCTATATGTAGATGTAATCCTCTTAAGGTGGCGAAGAAAAGAAAAAAACGTGTTTGGGTAACGAATTTGTTCAGAGCCAGACAACAAAATGGAGGTTTGACTTTATTAAGCATTCCCAAAAGTCGAGAAATCATAGTCCAAAACAAAAACTTCGCGTGAATGACTGTTACATATTTTTTAGGTCCTGGTTAATTTAATCGAATCAAAAGTGGCCAAATTCAAACGAAGTGTCTGCTTCCTTTAGAAAGGCGATGACAGTGACAGAAAGACTAGGAGACTAAATAACAAAAACCCACAAAATTAATTAGCCCTACACACACATTCCCTACCCTCTCAACAAACTGAAGCTCCTGACTGACTATTGCGAGCACTTCAAAGGGATTCGCGAAAAAACCGACAACCTGATAGAGCGGTTGCGAGCGCGAGCAGCTCGCCTTGAGCGGTTGGGTTTTCTGTATTCACTGGTGTAATGCTCGATATGTAACATGTTACATTATATGTCAATGTGAAGTCAGTCGCCAGTCGCCTTTGTGTTAAGTTAACTACATCTGGAGATGCTTAAAACTTTAGGTCTAATGATTACATGATGTTATTGCATAATTCGATTAGCAAGTAGCAGTGCACAATTCGGTGCAGTAATGTGTTTAGTATTTAGTGGAAAACTTGTCGACATTCCTCATTGACGTTGAGCCCTCTTGAAAAGTGTGTTAGTAAAATGTTGTTAGGTTGTACTTTTTTTTTAGAACAATAAGGAAGGATATTATAACAATGCAAATTCTGGTAAATATGATGAAGAAATTGATGATATATGGGAAGATATTATACATAAACCATATAAGTCACTTATTGGCATAGAAAATATTACTCAGGTAATAAATTTGCTAAATGATAACTTACAAACATTACGAAGTAGGGAAAAGGAGATCAAACCTTTATATTTCATGATGCAAGAAGAAGAAATCATAGCTAGACTACACCAATCACACCGGTACTTGAAACGTTTAGAGGTAATTTTTAAAAAAAGTCACGAAAAGTTATACACTGTCTTATATACTACAATAAAAGTGACACTTCTTCAAATGTCAAAAAAATACTAATTTTAATGACAACAATAGGCAACCTGCAAATATTGATCGCGAGCGCCTCCTTCTGTGAATCATTAATTTTCACTAGACAACAAACTATTTTGACGTTTGTTGTGGTGCTGTGGAAAGAAGTGAAAGTGTTGTGTATGAAAACATAAATATTTACAATAATTACTAGTGGAAATGGAAAGAAAAATAATATATTTTGGTTTCAAGCAAATGAGCTTCTCACATTATTCCGCTGGGAACATAGAAAAGGGGAAAAATATTGGTTGCTTCCGACTTTTGTTTAGCAACATTATAAAAATGTGAGTAATAAAATGCATGTAAAGAGTAAACATGAAATGAAATCACCAGTTTCTCTTCACTTTACTTAACCAAATATCTCGTCTTGTCCTTTCATGGGGTCTGCTAGGAAAAGTGTAAAATTTCACAGTGCCGTCAGCATTTCCGTAAATATTTTGACAGCCCACTACACAACAATTGTTTCCAGAGTCTGAAGAACATTTATCCATACCACAGCGGGGACAATTTAATAATTTAAGAGTACAAAATAATTATAATCTACAAAACGTCTATTCTGTCAAATTGCAAATTGACTAGCAAGAACTTACTAGAAACGCCGTTGGGGGCGCTGGAGTTAAATTCGCAGGTCGCCTATATACTAATAAATATTCGTAAAAAAATATAACTAATAAGGTTTTTGGGGTAATCAATTGGGAATAAAAAAAATACTATCAGCTTATAATTTGTTAATATCAATGTAATTCAAGTGAATTATGGTTCCATATATATTATTAGTTGGCTTTAACCCATTATCATTATTCAATGACTATAATGACAGTTAGGCCTTGTAAAGAAAGTAAATTAAATTATTTGCACAAAAAGTTATGAAACCGGTTTTTAAAAATATATATTTTTCTCCTCTTGGTTATTTCTCTATTGGTTATTTTTTATTTTGTGTTCCAGGAACAACTAAGATATCATGCATATAATAACACATCAAATAATGACCCTCCTGATGTTGATGTGATAAACCCTCTTAAAATTCCATGGCATTCCCGTTGGGAGTTGTATTGGTATTGGTTAGATCAGTATAAAGTACAACTAGCAAATCAAAGAAAAGGTCTCATTAAACGTTTTCGTGGCATATACAGACTATATAGTGAAGCGCAAGAAATGGAGAGTGCCTCAATTATGAAAAATTCATTAGTTGTTGGAATGACAACTACTGGTGCTGCACGTTTGCAGTCCACGTTGCAGGCTCTAAAAAGTCCTATAGTCATTATAGAAGAGGCTGCAGAAATATTAGAGGCCCATATAATAAGTTCCTTGACAAAATACTGCAAACACTTGATTCTGATTGGTGATCATCAACAGTTGAAACCAAGCAGCGCAACATATAGAATTGAAACAAAGTATCGACTTGGCATTAGTTTATTTGAAAGAATGGTAATGAATAAAATACAATGTTATACATTAAATATACAACATCGTATGCGGCCTGAAATTTCGTGCCTTATTCATCCATCAATTTATCCTACTTTGGAAGACCATGAATCTGTTTTGAACAAAACTCCAATTGGGGGAGTTCTAAGATCTGTTTACTTCATAAATCATCAAGAACCTGAAGAAGTCTGTGAAGAAGAAAGTAAAAGAAATGTACACGAGGCAACTTTTTTAATTAAATTGGCCAAATATATAGTACTAAATGGATACGAACCAAAAGATATAATAATTCTTGTAGCTTATTTGGGGCAGATGTATGAAGTAACACATCAAAAAACAAATGAAATATTACTGCAAGATGTTCGGATCTCTGTATTGGACAACTATCAAGGAGAAGAGAGTGAAATTGTTCTGTTGTCATTAGTTCGAAGTAACGATGAAAATAAAATTGGGTTTTTAAAAATTGAAAATCGCGTCTGTGTTGCTCTGTCGAGAGCCAAAAATGGCTTTTATATGATGGGAAATATGAATCTGCTGTGTGCCAACAGTGATGTAAGTATTTATAAACTTATAATTTACATAATCTTTATATATATATATATATATATATATATATATATATATATATATATATATATATCGCATTTGTTTAATTAGATTTGGCCAAAAGTAAAGGATACTTTAGAGAAACAAAATGCTATTGGACCTCATTTAACATTACAATGTCAAGTACATAATGATCAACTTACTCCAGTTAGTTCACCAGATGATTTTATGAATATTCCTGAAGGTGGATGTGCCCTGTTATGTAATACCCTAATGACTTGTGGCCATATATGCAAAAGTATGTGCCATATAATGGACAGAGATCACAGTGTATACAAATGTCGTGAAAAGTGTACTAGGTAAGCTGTCTGCACTGCATTATTTGCTTCTCTAAGTATATTAGTATTAGTATGTTAGCAGTTAGTACGAGTAATATTATGCATGTTACGCACTTTTGCATGTTACGGCACTATTTCCGGGGTAATAAATGATGTTTTAAGCAATGTTAACATTCTAGGCATGTAAATTGCACTAAATGCCCTAGGCAAAAGTAAGCCCTTATTGTAAGTATCGCAAACTGAACACTTTTAATTACTTGTTACTTGGTCTGGTCTTTAAGAACGTTTGAACTAAACTGCCGTAACGATCGGCTGGCCTTTATATACTCTTGTCAAGGTTCTAGAAACTTCTAAAAGCATCTCGATTATTCCATCTCATGCTAGATTGTATACAGAGTGTCTCAAAGAGTTCTACAGGAAGTAGTCGAGATGTTCTTATGGCAAAACTATTCTAAATGTGGCCAGGGGGCGTATCTCTGTTATTTGAGGTCCCAGAGGGGTGAGACTTTGCTCCTGGGGGGTTATATCTGGCACCCCCAGATGCGATGTTGCCACATCGTCAGTTGCGATATTGCCAGATTGTGCAGATTTTTCCTAAATCTAGGGAATTTTCAATATATACGGTCCCGTGACAATACCTGTATTCCTTTCTAGATTGCTGTGTGAAAACGAATTCCACGTGTGCCAAAAACTTTGTTATGAAGAGTGCGGTCCTTGCACATACCCAGTTGAGCATGTGTTAGGTTGTGATCATACCGTTACTATTTACTGCTCTATTGACCCTACAGAGTATAAGTGCATTGTTCTTGTTAAGGCCATTTTGCCATGTGACCATGAAGTGGAAAAGAAATGTCACATAAAACCCGAATTTGTGTTATGTCCTTTTCCATGTGATATTCAAGTAGATTCCTGCGGACATGCATGTGCCAGAAATTGCCATGTAAATCATGATCCTGATCATTTGGAGGTGCGTGTTTACTTTTATTACAAGTTGGAGTATATTATTAATTTTCTTATAAGTTAACAGTCGTACTTATATATTCTTTTGTAGCCAAGCTGTGTTTTATTTCTTTAACTTGTCAACTATACAGCCTACCATCAATAAAAACGCTTTTAGCTAAATGTGGTTATAAAAGAATATATAGATATGGCATATGTTTAAATATGTGTTTTTTACAGTATAAATGTTCGAAACCATGCGTCAAATCCAAAATAGGATGTAGTCTTGTAGGATCTAGTGATAAACAACATACTTGCTCAAAATTGTGTAGTGAAGAATGTGAGGATTGCATTATACCTGTAAAGAAACATAGAACGGTATGTTCCCATGTGCACAAAGTGCCTTGTAACCAGAATGTGGATGAAATTCAATGTGAAAAACCATGCACAAAAACCCTACTTTGTGGACACAAATGCAAAAAACAATGTTACAAGCCATGTGGCACTAATTGTCAGATTCAGGTAATGAGAAATATTTAATAGCTATATGGTAAGTATATTTATCTTGAATTTCTTTTATAAATCAACTTATTTTCTCAACTAAGTTGTTGTATTTTTTTGCAGGTGGAGAAGGTAATACCTGGATGCCAACATAAGATGAAGGTATCGTGTTCTGAAGAACCGAATCGTAAAATATGCAAAGGCAATTGTCCACTTTTGTTACCTTGTGGCCATCAATGTGACAAGAAATGCTCCCAGGAATGCACACCATGTTGCGAGGTTATTGTAGACTGTTTAATTCCTAGCCCTTGTGGACATGTAATCAAAAATATTGCTTGCGGATTTAAAAATACAGGTAAGTTTTCCTGTTTCTTTGATACAACAGAACATAGATTTCCAAGTTGTTAAAATTTGAAGACATTAATATTGTCCAGATAATGCGATATGAGCTTATTCATTAGTTTCCATATTTTGATGTTTCGGATATGCTGTTGTTCTGGATGAATAATTTATTTGAGGTAGCGGGAAAGAAGTGAACGATTTTATTTCCTATTTTGCCTCCTCAATGTGGCGACTATGTGCAGAGCAGATAATTTACCCATCGGGAAGATTGACCCTGATTAACAACAAAACTAATAGTATATTTTCCATGTGCTCTTTAGCAGCTTCTTCTGTGTGTCCTAGAAGCCATTTTGATTGTAACCTGACAGCACGTTCACATGCCTACTGGGCCGCCTGCAAATGAATTAATAGATTTGTCACATCAAGGTTCTTTCCACTGCTGCTATATGTGAGAAAGTGTGAAAAACTAAAAGCACAATGAATTAGAGAGACATCTTTACAGTTATTCAAAAAGTAACTCTTTAATAGAAAACAAAAAATTAGAATTGGGGAATGTCATAACAATTATTTACCAGTAAATTGTGGTGTGCCACAGGATACAGTCCTATAGTTACCTCCAATAGTGCCCTAAACCCAAAAGAGATATTCATATATAATGCAATTATATAAGGAGCAGGATATATTTGTCAATTTTCCGTCACGAAAACGAAAACTATGTTTTCTGTGTCCACAAACCACGTGTATATTACGTCACGTGTTATATTTAGCGAATGAATTTCACGAATTAATATTAAAAATGAACTAGTATGACTTTTCTTTTCACATGACAAGCCAAGTTGGCACTAATTTTTTTATTGATAAAAGAGTAGTGTTAAAATGTGTTCGCGGTTTGGAACTGAGTCATTAGGAAATATTGATGCTGAAATTGATAAAAGTGCACCAAATAATTATTAATAATTTTTTTTTACCCGATTTGGTGTTAATAAAATTCCTACTATATAGCCTATAACTAGCCGTCAACCTGCTAATCAAGGCAATCGAATATTTTCCTAGAGAAATTATCAAATATCACCCATAGATACGGAAAATATCCATGCAATCGAAATTTCATTGGATGTCAAAAACACTATAATAACAGATTGTCTTTGTTATTGGTACTCTTTAATCATGTGACAGATGATGGCGATTGTCAACAAAATAATAGCTTTTTGAGGAATTAAAATGTTTGAATATAATACAACTATCATACATAAAAGCAGTGATCATATTTGTCTTAAAAATTAATTTAGTTCAAAACTTCATAAATCCCAAAACCAGAACAAGAGATTTCACATATAAATATATAGTTACCAAATATTTTACAAAACTAGCTTATACAGCTCCTAAATTGAGGGGTTGACGGAATAACCAGCTATATGCAATATATGCATTTGACAATATTTTATTTAAAAAAATAATATGCTATATGAGATAGAACAATAAAGTATTACATTACACATTATATAATGACACAATTATTAAACGTATTATTTATTTTAAGTAAAATATAATAAAAGATTAAGAATAATTGTTGTTTACATCCTCCTGCCTCTTCAGAGTGTCATATATAGCCCTGATATGCAGCTGAAATACTTTTCTACTATAGGCATTATTCTATCATATTTTTTTGTTTTATCCACAAAGAGATTCATATACATGATTCACATGGCTTGTTACTGCACCAAACAAATGCAGCGCATATATCCATTGGTTTTGTACAACAAATGGCTATGTTTTCCACGTGTACGGTTCTTGCTCCAAGCATACATTTTTCATTGGCTTTGGCAATAATAATAGCAGTAATAAAGAATTAAATCAATGGACCTATGACATAATAACAAATCAGGGCATATTGTTTGATTTAGTTAAGCTTCCTATGACAAAATTTTCGTTTCATGTTTTACTAATTAAGTAAGTATATTTGTTGTCATTATATGTATAAAACATGTAAATCAAATGTAAAGTGTTGTATATCCTGAGCAATGTCAGTGGGTATGGGTGTCTGTTTGTTACCTAACTAATGAAGTTTCCAAGTTTCCCTCATTCCTGCACTGGATTGTGGTTAGGATTTACAGATCTAAGTATTTCCGGTAACTAGTCTAACCATCATGGTTGGAATGAGTGGTAGAGATATTATTGATTTTATTTATTTTATACAAAGAAAAAATAATAACTGACAATTCATATTTTATTTTCTAGCTGTCCCTCCAGAGACTTTACTAAAATATTGCACAGAAAAATGTAATACTGAATTAAAATGTGGACATAAATGTTCTGGAAATTGTGGTGAATGTTCTCAGGGTCGCATTCACCTGCGTTGTAAAGAAAGATGTGGTATTCCTTTAATATGCAATCATGAATGTAATGTTCCTTGCCGCCAGGCCTGCAAACCTTGTGAAAAGATGTGTCAATACAGGTGTGCACATAGTAAGTGCAGAAGAAAATGTGGTGATCCATGCATGAAGTGCATTGAACCATGTAGAAGACGATGTGAACATAAAAAATGTAAAAAATTATGTGGCGACATATGTGACATTCCACCTTGTTACAAACCTTGCCAAAAAAAACTAAAATGCAGTCATGCCTGTGTTGGATTTTGCGGGGATCCCTGCCCCAAATTATGTCGGGTCTGTAATAAGAAGGAATTAACAGAAATATTTTTGGGCAATGAGGATAAGGAAAATGCTACATATGTCATGTTAGCAGATTGTCAACATATCTTTGAAAGTGAAGACTTGGAACAATGGCTAACCGTAGATAATAATAAAGTTATGAGGAGAGTATGCCCAAGATGTTCTACAGCTATAACTAGAACTGAAAGATATAGCGAATCTGTTAAAACATGCATAAATGACATACAATCCATTAAATTAAAATCGCAAGGCACACCTAAAGAAAATGATAATAAGAGAATTGCATTATTACAAGAATGTAAAAATACAATGAAAAAGGCACTGAAACTATATGAAGGTAGGTATGAAATATTTTCTGAAAAACTAATATGGTTTATCAGTATATTATTAAACTAGTCTATCAGTAACTTAGATGCCCGTTATATGAAAAAAACTGCTTAAAAACAGGTTATAGAGGTAGGTCCATCTTATTGTAAAATTTCGTTAAAAAGAAATTCCCAGATACGGGGACGGGGTAGCTCATCTCCTGGTATTGGTAGCATTCGCATTGCAGAAATGCACCTATTAACAGCTATGGGTATTTTTACAGGACGTGACTAGACTATACCTTTATATATCCAATTTTTTCTTTTCCTTATTTTATTTTCGAATTTTTTCATAAAACTTGAATTTGTACCAGCACGTTAAGTCGTAGATACTACTGAGAGGATAGCCTGTGTGGGGTCGATACATGTCAATGGTTCCAATTTTTGTTACTAATTTCTTAAACAAGGCTGTTGTAGCTTATGTATGAATCATTTTCCACTTTATCAACTAGTGATTTTATCAACATTTATTTTGATGAATATAAATAAGTACAAGATCTTCGTTTTACCGATCAGGGTAAGTGATCGGTAAAAATATCTACTAATTTACCAGCGATAAGTTTGTCAGGTTGGATTTAATGAATATATAGTTCATTTATTTGCATTATCTACACTTGGCCTTGTAATTCCATGAAAATGAGGTAAATAGAAGAACACATCCTATCCTAGAAACTCATCAACTGTGTTGTCGTCATCCAGCAGATTTATGTTGTGGAGAAACTATAAAATGGTTTTTTGTTTGTGTTAATATGGGTATCATTTTTTTGCATAACTAAAAATTCATGTTTTTCTACGTTGCGTTGTGGCACCTGTAGAGACTCATTGTTTTTATTTTCTTCTTTCTTATTTCTTTTTCTAAATATCAGCTTTATTTCTTGTAGTGTGCAACATTTGTAGTGAATTTTATTTTTTGTAGCAGAACAAAGCATCCAACAGCCAATAGTTTCGAGAATGCACATGTCTCACAGGCGAGATTTAGGGAGGAAGAGGAAAAGCGTTGGATCTTCCCAAAGTACTGATGGTTATATCACCCCTTATGAACAAGAATGTCCGGGTGAGATTTTCATACATATTATAACTCGGAACTTGATATTCGATAATTTCGCCGGTTCCTAAGGCAAAAACCCCAAATATGAAAAATATCCATGAAATCAAGATTTCATTAGTTATCTATAAGAGAATGCATCTTTGTTATTGGTACATTTTAATCATGCGACAGATGAGGGCAATTCTTACATAAATTGAATGAATTTTTCTCAATGTACTGAACAGCCTAAGAAATGGGCTTATTGTTAGTGATGCAAGGGTTCTGGTTTTACGATTACGACTGACAAACTAATAATCGTACGGTTACGGTTAAACTAATTAAATTGAAAAAACGAAAATAAAATATTTTATTTTTCCTTTTTCTAGTAAGTGGCAATTTAAATTTAATTTATTTACATTAATTTTACCTGACAATGTTAGTTACCGGCATGCATGATAAACGCTCACTTATATATGTGTTAAAATAAAATGTAAAATAAAGTTGTATCAGACACGTAAACAAAAAATACAAACACAGACTGCCTCAACTGTAAAAGCCTGACCGAAGTGATTCGACATTCGCGATTGGCGTAATTTTGTCATCTGATGAGTACATGTGTAGCAGCTGAGACAGCCGCGATCCGATTGTCAGCATGACTTTGCGCATTACTGTGAAAAAACCGCACAAGAATTATGGTTATGGTTAACTGTTAACAGCAATAATGGTGACTTAACCGTAATCGTGGCATCACTACTTATTGTTCATTCAAACATGGGAGAAGTCCTTAAAATTTTCAATCTTCTTCAGTCAATCACCTGATAAATATTCAACTGTACTTCTCTTCCGTTGTTGATATAAGAGGTGAGTGATAACATGTCTTAATGTTCATAAATAAAGCTACATATGGCTAATTAAAGAAAAGGAAACAATTCATCATTTTTTTTCTGATTAATCTCTATCAATTTGGCGGTATAGTCCAGGATCCGCCATATTCAGATATAGGTACATAATTCAAACACAAAGTTCAACTTAGAATTAGAATCAGGATTTATAAAGTTGGGATTTAGGTAAAAACGGCGCAATCAGGCATAAGAGAATTAAGGGTCATGCAACAGTCTTGTTTAAATAAGATTTCATTTCTAGCACCTGCTACTTCTTAAATGCTAGAATAATTTGTTGCTGAAGTAGATCTAATTATTTTTTGCCAGTTACGTTACCGTAAAAAAAAATGGCCCAACGACATGTTCACACAGTATACCTGCCCAAAAATTAAGTTTTTGAGGATACGGATCTGTCTGATCTACGGAATCTGTCGCCTTGTCTGTCCTTTATAATACCCCTTTACAATTTGAACTTTTTTGACTATATCGGAAGATAAATTCAAGAATTATAATGCAGCTGAGATCACCCTTTAAATGCCCAAATCCCACGTAGTTGCTAGTTGCTCTAGGTAGGCAGACGGCTCGTGATAGGTTAGCACTTTCATTACATTTAGTTTATATCTGTTAATCCGCCTTGTACCTAATTTCAAAATATATATTTTTTTCAGATTCAGCAGGTATACGTAACGCGTTACACACACTAGCTGCTAGGCTGCATCTGTCTAAAGCAGTGGGCAAGCAAAAGCGTAGGCAACCTATAAACATCATGGATATAGAATCCATAAAGTCCAAACTAACAATAATTGACATGATTATTAATCTTTATCACGAACAAGATGTTAAAATATTAAGCAGTGATAAATCTATTAGGCAAGTTGTTTTTGTGCTGAAAACTGTAATGCGGGATGAAGATCGCATTACAGCCCAAGAAGTAGAAGACACAACTTTGGAGATTGAACGCTTATCAAGAATCATTCAGTTTGAAAAAATACAAAAATCTGATCAGTTTAAGTATACTAAAACCAAGAAAGATATTCAATTAATAGTTCAGCGGGTGACTGAACTCCTTGATACACCAAACAGATATAGCAAACAATCTGATGCCACTTTAAAAGTGGAACTTTTAGAACTTAACAAACTGGTTGCTTCAGCTGTGCGTATTACAGAAGTTGAAAGAAGAGAAATTGTGGGAGCTTTAAACATGAGCAAGGGGCACTGGTTTAAGTGTCCAAATGGGCATTTTTACGTTATAGGTGAATGTGGTGGTGCAAATCAAATTTCAAAGTGCAATGAATGTGGTGTTCAAATTGGAGGGACCAGTCATAATTTATTACCGGGCCAAAGCCATGCACCAGAAATGGATGGTTCCTTGTTTCCAGCTTGGTCAGAAGCTGCCAATTTGGCAAATTACAATATTAATGCCCAGTTTTGATATTAACTGATTTGTGTAGTAACTTCTGTTATGTTATTTGTAATATTTGCATTATGAATATGCACACATGCAAATTATTTTTTTAGACATGACAAAAGCCATTAAATGTATTGTTACTTTATATGTATGTTATGCACAATTTATTAAAATATCCACTGTGCCTTATTTTATAACTTTAACCAATGTTTACTGCTATTAAAATGGCATTTATCAAATAATAAATAATATTTACTTTAAAAATAAGCTTACCCCGAATTCCACAATTTTTTTCCAAATATTCAAAGATGTTCAACAAATGTTGACATTCGAGCAGTAGCAGATAATCAATGCAGTCAGTGAGGAGAAGGTTGTCACTAGTACCTGATAGCACGATATATCACAACATTAGACAGTATAACCACAACCTAGGTCCGTAGAGTAGGTTGTGGTATAACACATAACCTACTATACAGCAGTGATGAGAAAAAAGGCTTATTCTGCTTGACAAGAAGACGAATTCTCCATATGACCGGAATGCGTCCAGCGGGCTAGTACCTGCTTTTCTTTGTTGTCACAGGATACACTTTCACTCCTCCAAAAGGCATGCTGTATGAAGCCGGAGACTGTCATCATCTTCCCGTATACCGTATTTACTAAGATTTTTGTGGGTCACATTCACATTTTATTTCCTAACATGTATTTCACGCGATTTAAAAAACATTAATCCCTAAATTAACACTGAATGATTAATGTTTCATTACACTTTAACTGAAAAAACCGGCGTGAAAGTACCTCGTCGAAACGGTAAACTGACAAAAACTTGTCGAATCGCCAGCTGGGATGCAGCTGCAGCCTAATAAAAAATGATATACTGCCATGCAGTATCGTAGTGGAATATGATTTCTTATTAATAATATAATGGAAAAACTTATTCTCCAGAACAGTAATAGAATAATTACGGATTATGCATACAAATCCAGATAAATCCACTTTTTGGTCAGTGTGCTTTTCAAGTCAATATCAACTAATTCGTGAGCTCTATTGAGTAAGGTCATCAGATTCAAACAAATCACGATAAATTCTATAGAAATTCAGCTTTTAAATCAACCGTTTCAAGCAAACGTAGATAAATCCACGAAAACGATAAATCCGACTTTCAAGCAAACTGTAAGTTGTCTTTATATTTGTCTCTGTCTTTATTCAAATTCTTGCATGCGTATTCGGACATCTATCTTGTAAATAAGAAATACTTTAGAACAACTCTAAAGAAGTTTCCTGTAATATTTTGATGTCACTTTTGATATGTATAGCTGTGTCATTGACTAACGTAATGGTTAGTCAATGGCTGTGTAGTTCACATCAATGCTTTATGCGATAGGTAACCTGTAAATCTAGTAGGTAGGTACATTTTGTTTTTACACATATTTTATGCAGATATGTCGACAATGACCCTTCCTTGAAACCATTCTGAACCCCGCCCCCACCACGAGTTTTAAGTACAGAAACAAAAATATTTTCAAGCAAAAACAGATAAATCTAAACCTTCTCTCTAAACGCTAGTGATTGCTCTGTGGTTGCCAGCCAGGGCACCCAGAGCATTTTTATTTTTATTTCTTTGTCTATGCACAACGCACCATAGATGATTTGTGCAGCGCACAGCATCGTGAACTGGTTTGTGCGAACGCAGTCGTACGAGTCGTCTCATAATTTTGATTTCTAAATATTTCAAGGCTACGTTTCCACGTATGCTTTTGCACTATATTTCTTAAAATACCTTTTCTGGTTTGAATACGAATTTAAATTAATTGCGAATTTATAGCTGAATTTTCTTGGTTTTGAGTGACGTCGGTGAAGTTAGCACCTTTCTGTTTACAGCGGACCAGATGAATAGTGACCGTCTAGCTTAATATTTTAATATGGTTATTTTGAGGTAAGTAACTACATATAGATGTGGCGTCAACTGACAGTTACTAAATCTACCCCTCAAGAACTACCCTCCGGCAAAGAATCTTCTGCAGCACCAATTGTCTTCTAATTTAAATATGATATGTTTATGTACTACATCTCTAAATAAACTAAGTTAGATGTGGCGGTGTTGTAGTTTATCTGAAATATATTATGTATGTATAAATAATACAGATTTTTCTCAAAGTGTACTTGTGCTTTTTTCAGTCCTGAATGTGTCATTTTCACTTCTATACGTTTGTAAGCATCATGCATAAGGTTTCTGATTTTATGATCTGGATCTCTTGGATTCCAAATCGCTGGCTCCCCTTCGTATAACGACAAAAATTCTTACACTATGCCATTTGACCATTCCACTTCTAAAATAAATTAAAATTTCTTTTCCTCCGCAACTACAAGACGCTACGGAACTGAAACCTCAGCAACACGCTTCGATAGTCGTTGGATCGGGTTGAAAGTATACGAGCCGAGCCCGAAGACGCTCGCCTTCCTTTGACTCGCACCAGATTTACCGACGAGAAGCGGGAAAGCACAAGCGGAGCCGGAAATGACGAGCGCGTCCATTCCCATGGCGCGTAGCTCGGCGAGTGTTGTTCGTGACTTGCCGAGCCACGCGCCGTGGGATGCCGGCTTTATACGATTTTCCCGACAATGAATAGGTAAGAATTAAACAACAAGGTCTTAGGAAATTAGTCATAGAGCCATAGTCCCACAAAGTAAGACTACCGCTGTCAGTGGAGGTTGTCATTCAACATCACAAAAATCGTACTCTTTTAGGCATCTCTATTTTTGGACTAAAATGTTTACATTACCCCCTCGGCCCCCAAAAGACTATGTCATAAGAGATGTTACAAAAAGTCTACAATCTTCCTCTCAGTTCTCACCAGATACAGTTCGAGTTACTCAATCAAATTTAGGAAAGTACTCTTATCCTATTGAATATCAAGACGATGAAGCTGTAGAAAAGAAACCTCCAGAGTTCGTTGAACCTATTATTAAAGAAAAAATGACAAATGATGCTAGAGCTCAGTGGGTGCCACCTCCTGGGAAAGACGATTTTTTCATTCACGATGTCTATAAAAAATATTCCAGGTTAGAGACTGCAAAGACCTTAGATCCAAGATATAAACATAAAGGTGAGCTGAGCTATTCAATAATAAAGATGTACCTATGTTCAAAATTGCCGCGAATGATGGTGAAATATTTTAAAACGCAGGTAGTATTTTTTGGATTACGACATTCTGTAATCTGTACGGTGCGGATCAAAATTCTGCTGTGCCTAGGCCCCTTGTACTTCCTCCGGAAAGCGTCTAGTCTAGGCCATGATGTTGCCTAGGAGCAATTCCCTCTAATTGGCCATGGAAGGCCAACTTTCTCCCAAAATGGATTCTCTGGTTGCTGATATATGGCAAGACATTGACAAAGTACATGCTCGACCGCCTCATCTTGTTCACATCCTCTACGCATGAGTGTGTCACTTTGCCTCATTATGGAGGTGCTTCTTTACCCGGCAGTGTCCAGTTAGGATCCCTGTTGCGCATTGTAGGTTTCCCCTAGACATTGCCAGATAATTCCTTGCTGTCTCTTCGTTGGGATATCAGGAGATTTCTGACCAGCCGACAGCTACATGTTTCATCCCATAGCTTCTTAAATTTCTTATTGGTGTTTTCCTTGATCATTTGTAGTTTCCTTGCAATTGGTAATGTACTGGAAGGACCAGGGCCAAGAATTTTCAGGCTGGCTGCATTTTCCTTGTTTTTAATTGACCCCGTCTGCACAAGCCATGCCAAAATGATGGGGGAACACGACTACTTGATAGATTGGGCAAAATTTTGGCAAAAATTTTAGAATTTCAGTTATAGGTTTAAAATATAATGAGGCACACGGTATACAGGGTGTTTCTAAAATGATGCGGCAGAGGTTAATTTCCAGCAAAAATCAGGGGATGGGTCTTTCATATAATTTGTTCCAAAAGTTACTGTTACAGTCCTGTAGTAAAAATTGGGCAAAAAAATAAATTTTATTAATTTTCTTCACTATATAGGTATGTAAGAATTTAGATGACTGAAATTTAGCGGACAATATGCACTAATAAAATTATAGTCTGTGCCAGTTTTTGGAACCTTGAGATATTGTAGCAAGGGGGTTAAAAATGTTTTTTTTACCCCCTACATAATATTTTTCAGAACTTATGTGACAATCACACACGTAATTTGGCGCAAACGGCACATGTCCTAAACCAATTAAAAAACATGCTCTCAAAACTACGTGGCCGAAGAACAAATGCGGAGGCCTACCGCCAGTGCCATCGCACCAATATAGAGTGACACTATTGACAGAGACCTCCGCATCGCATCAACAGATTTTCCAAAAATATATCATAACGTAGGTACCTAATATTACCGCGATTGCAATAAATATTCCAATTTAAAATGCATCATACGCTTATTTTAATGTCGGTGTTGGGACTGTTGGGTACCTAGTTGCAAAACACAATAACCTTGAAATTCCTAAAAAAAAATTTGCTTGCGACTCAAACCCCAGGTATCACTACTTTCCTGCTCCACACCTTTTGAAAAAACCACTGTTAGCGCACCAAATCGGTAGGTATAATACTTATTTATAGTATTAATAGATGTATCACTGACATCTATTATACTACTTACTCTACGGTCATTATTGAGCGAGGCCCTTATGAATTCTTCCTATGTAGGTAGAAATGTTTATATTTGGAATGCATAACAATTGCAATTAATTGCCTTTTACATTCTAGAACGAATATTCAATCGATCGTACAGGTATGAATTAGACTGTACCGAGGCAATGAGGATAGAAAAACTTCGCGAAAAATGCGAGCGGGAGACTGAACGATTTGAGGAAGCGTTTCAAAAACTCCTTAATAAGCAGAAAGCAAAAGAGAAGCCCTTGATTACGGTACAGCCGTGCAAAGCACAAGCCCCCTCTTGGTGGCGAGATGACGCCAAAGACGATTCAGAAGTTAGACAAGAACTAACTGAAGAGCTTTGTATTAGACCCACGACCTACGAATCTTCATATGTGAGGTGGCAAGAGGAACCGAATTTGGCCGGTTATGGAAAGGGCGATCCATGCAAGAGGAAGTACGAGATAAATTTGTATGTTTAAAAACGTTTTTCTATTGTTTAGGAAACTCACTTATATAATTAAATACCTACCTACCTACAGTTTAGCGCCAAGGCCTCAATTCTTAATAATTTTGTTTGTTTTTCGTAATTTGTGGTTATTGTGTCGGTGGTCAAGGGGTGAACATATAGTTATAAGGGATGGATGCTTAGGGGGTTGGAGGCATTTCGGGAGCAAGGATTGTTGTAGGGTGGGTGTGGATTTTGACTTTTGTATATTCAAAATTCATAAAATTGCATCTTAGTTAAAGAATAAAAAACAGGGTATGTAACTTTATCATTGGAATATAGTAGGTATGTTGGTGCAGTTGCATCAGTTAACTAATACGCACAAAGGAAGTGCACCTACTAAGCAATTAGAAAAAAAATCAGACTATACGCATATAATAAAGGGTCCGCCAATAAGCGCGCTCGATCTTTAAAATGAAATAAAGCAAGTTGTGTGAGAGGTATAAATGAAATTTATTTTTTATTTGAAAGAGTATTCGAAGGCATTATGTATGGAAAATAATATCGGTCAAATGTCCACCTCGGCTTCGCTGGGTGGCGCGCATACGAGAAGTCCAATTTTCAATGACTCTGGCGCACAAATCGGGCTGTATTTCATCGATGGCGTGGCGTATGTTGACTTTGAGGGCATCAGTGTTTTGTGGTTGGTTTGCGTAGACCTGTGATTTAAGAAAACCCCACAAGAAATAGTCTAGTGGGGTTAAATCGCACGATCTCGGTGGCCAGTTGATGTTGCCTCCGCGCGAGATAACCATTTCTCCGAAGCGCTCGTGCAGAAGATCCATTGTGGCGCGCGCTGTGTGGCTCGTAGCGCCGTCCTGCTGAAACCACATATCCTCGACATCCATATTGTCGATTTCATGCCAGAAAAAGTTCGTTATCATGGATCTGTATCGTTCGCCGTTTACCGTGATGGACACACCATCGTCGTTCTCGAAGAAATACGGCCCGATGATGCCTCCGGCCCAAAATCCACACCAAACAGTTACCTTTGCTGGGTGCATTGCGACCTGGTGGACCTCCTGTGGATTGTTCTCGGCCCAATAACGGCAATTCTGCTTGTTGACATTCCCATTTAACCAAAAATGTGCCTCATCGCTGAAGATGATTTTGCGACCAAAATCGGGGTCGACTTCCAACTGCTCTAAAGCCCAATCAGCGAAGATACGGCGCTGTCTATGGTCGTTTATTTTGAGCTCTTGTGTCAGCTGGATCTTGTACGGATGCATGCCCAAATCCAGATGCAAGATTCGGCGAAGTGATGTTTCCGAAAGGCGGAGTTCCTGTGCGCGACGTGAAATTGACTGTCGCGGATTTTCACGCACACTATCGCGCACAGCGGCGACATTCTGGGCAGATCGGACGTTTCGACGACGCGTCGGTGTTGGCTGATTGTTCACCGAACCGGTTGCCTCGAATTTGTTAATCAAACGACGGATAGTCGACTCAGCAGGACGATCAATTGCACCGTAAAATTGGCGGAGCGCGCGGAACGTTGCTCGAACCGATGAATGATTTTCGTAATAAGTTTTAACGATTTGCACATGTTGCTCGCGGCTGAATTGGTTCATGGTGATTTGTGAAGATACACTGAATAATAACAACTACGTTTGCCAACTCTACCACAAACAACATGGCCGCCATGAGCTGTCAAAGATCGAGCGTCCCTATTGGCGGACTTTTTATATGATTTATTTAAAAGTACCTGAACTAATAATTTGAACTAATATATTCTAAACTGAACTAATATATTCTAAAGAATTTATAAAATGGTAGTAGTATATTGGCTAATTTTTTTATTTTCATCAGGTAACTTTTAGTTGTGGATGATTAGCTTTTATTACTAATGTATAGATAGTAGAGTATGTGAAACTAAAAAATAAGTGATAACGGTAAATTTTTTATGATTTAACGGAAAATCGACCCCACGGAAAATGTTTGTTTTGGTGTATAAAATAAAAGTCTAAAATTTCTACCTCCTAAATTGATCGCAACCCCTTTTTTTCCGTTATTTTGGGGTAAGAAGATTTGTGCTGGAGTACCTCAGGGCAGTGTCCTTGGACCTGTTCTCTACCTGCTGTACACCAACGACATCCCACAAAGCGACGGAGTTGTTACGGCAACATTCGCCGACGACACTGCTCTGCTCGCTACTGACCAAGACATATAGTCAACCACGAACAAACTTCAAACAGCAGTCAACAATGTCACCACTTGGACAAAGAAATGGCGCATCAAATACAATGAGGCGAAATCGAATCATGTCAATTTCACCAACAAGAAATATGACTATACTCCAGTGATTGTCAAACAGCAAACAATCACACATGCCAACGAAGTAAAGTATCTAGGCATGACCCTAGATGCAAAACTTCGATGGAAAACACATGTGAAGAAGAAACGTGAGCAATTAAACCTCAAATGCAGACAAATGTATTGGCTCCTCGGGCGTCACTCTGAGTTGTCAATACACAACAAATATCTACAAGCAAATTCTGAAGCCTATATGGACTTATGGCATCCAACTCTGGGGATGCACTATGAAATCCAACATTAAATTAATTCAAACGTTCCAGAATAAAGTACTTCGAAGCATCGTCAAAGCACCGTGGTACATTCTCAATGAAGACATCCATCGTGACCTGAATATGCCTATGGCTGAGGATGAGATTAAGAGGTTTGCAGGCAAACATCAGAAGAGGCTAGAAAACCATGAAAACGTCGAAGTGATATCACTACTCGACAACAACGGACTTGTTCGACGGCTAAAGAGACTAAAATCGTTCGAATTGGTGTAGTGATAGTGAAAATGCCTAGAATTGTAAATGTAAATGCATAATATGTCTATCACATGAACCAAGTGATTAGTGTTCTGTGGAGTGTGTCACTGGATACTCATCCACTGAACAGCTAAGTCTAGTGAGTAAGAAAAAATTGTTAGATAGATTTAATCTAGTTAAAATGCTCAACGTCCATGGGGCGTTTTTCTAAAAAAAAAATTATTTTGGGGTATCCAATCTATACATAAATGCATGGGAACTTGCGTGACGGCTAACTCGGGCAGTTTTCAACCGATTTAGCTGAAATTTGGACTGAAGGTAGGTTTTATCCAGCCCTCAAAATTGACCAAAACTGCCCAAAACTTAGCAGTGTACGATTTGTTTCTGCTCTGAAGATCCTCAATAAAGGTGAAAGAACTTGTACAACTTCTAAGTGGTTCGTTTCCGTGTGTATAGTGGTTCGTTTCCGTATGTATGTCCAGATATAGCACTGGTAAGTGTATCTTCCTTCTTATTCGTCTATTTGCTTATTTCTCTATGTAATGAAATGCTACAAACCCAAGATTACTTTTCACAAAACAAATATGAATAGCAAAGAATTTCAAAGCTATATATATATATATATATATATATATATATATATATATATATATATATATATATATATATATATATATATATATATATATATATATATATATATATATATATATATATATATATATATATATATATATATATATATATATATATATATATATATATATATATATATATATATACACTCCCCGGCACAAAATTCCGTCACCCTAAAATTTTGCCCAATTTTGATGTTTTATAACTTTTTTATTTTTCATCTGATTTTCATAAATTTTTTACCAGTCTGTAGATCAGTTCATTGTGTGTCTTTTTAATTATTGTAATAAGTCATATTTTTCGTCCAGGCAATATTATACAGGGGTAAATCAAAGTGTTGTTTTTTGTCGTAAACTCAAAACACCCTGTGGAAAAATTGAGGCGAATAATTTTGTTTACAAACTGTTTGCTGCCATCTTAGACGTATTGTAAACATTTTGTTTTTTGATTCATCCCATTATCTAATTTCTTCTGCGAGCAGCAAAATTTTAAATGAAACGCTGTTTCATTTAAAATTTCATTTGGACTAGGAGTTCCTTAAACATTGACAATGAAAGGGTTCCAGTTTAGTTTCAAAATTCCCAATACAACTGGATATAGCAATTTTTTTTTACGAACTTCCCCTAAAAATGTCCAAAATACCTCAAAATGGCGGAAAAAAAGGGGTTGCGGTCAATTTAGGAGGTAGAAATTTTAGACATTTATTTTATTCACCAGAACAAACATTTTCCATGGGGTCGCGTTAAATCATTTCGTTCAAAATGTTTCACATACTCTACTAAGACTATATTTTGGAATTGGGTTCTTATTCTTGCAGCCTAGGAAGTGACCAGTGATTATGAATATGATCTGCGAGGAAAAAATGTCAAAACATGCCTCTGCAAAAATGTTGTTGTAGTTATAAAAGCGAATTTTCCTTTGAAACGTCTTTAGTTCCTTCCCAAGACCATTTCCATGCCATAACAAAAATTTTTATCCTACTATTAAAAAATGTGATAACTTTAAATATAAGGGAAAAATAATTAGGTATAGCGCAACATTCTGTTCTAGCAATAATTCTAGCAAAAACAATATTTTTTTGTCCGAGTTGTTAGTTGTTACGGTTAGACTCATGTAAAACAAAACAACCAAATTAAAATGCAAGGAAATATGGCAATTATTTCGTCACACATAACTTCTGCCTTTGTGTGAACCAGAATAGCTACCAGAAATAACCTATTTCCAATTGAAAAACGGTCTTAATTTTTTTTTATTTTCAGAGTTGGTCAGCCCTTTAAATCTGAAGCTTGTAACTATTACTTTAAGAATTACCCTCCCCCATACATTAAATTCAGCCCCAAGAGAGTCGCGTAGTGTTTTTTTTGTAATTCGCGTGTAAAGGCCGATCACATAGTGACTGCCTCTCAGATTGACATTGGTGTCAAATATTCGAAAAAATTAGAATATATTTTAAAATTTTCGTGTAAGAAATGGATAAAATCGCCACAGAAAATTTGTTCTTATTAGAATTTCTCGTGGATAACGTGAACCTCGATCCAAATTGTGAATGCAGCGCACCTGCCGGTGAAACTTGTGTTTCGTTTCAATTCTTGGACAACGCGCCTCTGGACGTCTGTGAGGCCGACTTTAATCCCGCCAGGAACTATTCCGGCGAAAAGGATTCAATAAAAAGCGGAAAATCATGCCTGTATTCCTTATCTCCGGATCAGGCGAATACCTGCATGGACCAGTTCGATATCTTGGTAACTATCTTTAAAAAAATGCAGCCAGGATGGTTGCCTGATAAGGTTGAAGTGGGGGATACCTTAATATCAATCTGCAACCTCTTTGCTGAGCTGATCACTAGCGTGGAGACGTCAGATGGGACCTCGCCTACGGCGAAAACGTTGAAGGATTCTTTTGATATAAACGACCCCAACGGAGACGTGATTGGTAAAATTGGTGTTTACATCCGGATGTCTTGCTTCGGAAAATTAATTGTCACCCAGTTCCAGATGAATTTAGATGATAAGTCGGTTCTATTCAAAGATAAGGAAGGAAAATCTTTGTATAGATACAAAAAGGCCGGAAAAGGTAAGAGTATTTAAGAGTGCATTTTTAGGGCTATTTTGAGCTTTAGCAGTTTACCTAGCATTCAAAGTTTCACTAAGATAAAAACAGTAACTCAAGGATACTTGTTAAATAATACTTACCTAGCTATGTCTAACCTACCGATGTACCTAAGAGAAGACATTATTTTATTTTTGCGAGGCCATGAATTTTGGATACTTACGCATCAAAACGATTCCTTCTAGAAAAAGTTCCTTTGTTTTTATTGGAGTATGTCAATACAAAAGAAAAAAGAACTTTTACAAAAGTATTCGCGCCAATATCCTTGGCTAGAGATGTGATCTCGATAAGAGGGGGCCGAGCGGTACCATCGCTCTTTACCCTTAATCCAAAAGGATTCGACTGCAAATATATTGCAATGGGTGCCTTTGCAATACCATTTTTACATATTTTATGCCAACAACATTGAGATTAGGTGAGGCAGATTAATTGCTTCACTTTGATGCTAATAACATGCCAACATTTTACTTTACGCGAAATTACATATACACTGCGCAACTTATTTAACGCACAACCAAAAAGTTAACTCAAATTTGACGTTATGTATATTCGACAATTTTTGTTCGTTTTGGTCGATTTTTTTTCAAATTGTAGGTTTTTCTCTTAGGAATATCACTGTCTTAGTTGTTTTGGTAAAACGAATGATTTTGATATTATACCAGGTGCTATAAAAATGTTATGTTTTTTTCCGAAATTTCAAAACGTCCTGTGGGCTATACAAGGTATTGCAAGTTATTGCAATTATAGCCAATTTAAAGCCTCATGTTTTTTCTACATTTTCTTTTTTTATTCATTTGTTTATCTCTGTTACCTCATGAAATACACCGTTTTGAAACACCATATGCTTTTATTCACATGAAATGCATTTTTCGGACAACTCAAACAGCTAGCAAGCTATGGAAATCGAAGATTACACGTCATAAACTGACAACTGTGTCATTAGTTTTTTGTTGACAGTCCAGCAATAATTAGTGAATAATGGAACGCCAAACCAGAAATTTAACTCGTGATGAATGTGTTGAGGCAGCTACATTACATGGTGAAGGGTGGAGTTACAACCGCATAGCTGGAAGGTTGGGAGTGTCTCACACAACTATAGCGAGAGCAATTCAAAGGTAAGCGGAAACAGGAGAACATTCCAGACGGGCCGGTCAAGGTAGATCTCGTGTTACCTCTGCTATCCAGGATCGCTTTTTAAGAGTAAATGCTGTAAGACAACGATTTATAACTGCAACACATTTAAGAGCACAACTTCAAGACGCAGGTGGTCCACTCATATGCGTTCAAACTGTACGACCAAAAATCGACCAAAACGAACAGAAATTGTCGAAAATACATAACGTCAAATTTGAGTTAACTTTTTGGTTGTGCGTTAAATAAGTTGCGCAGTGTAGATATGTAAAAGAATATTTTTTGAAGTAGCTTTAATTATGAGTAATTTATTAATTATACTTAACAAGGTATAGTACCCGTCAGAAATAATTCATATTCGTATAAAAAGTCGTAAAAGTTTGTATAAAAAGCGTCGGATTATTGCCTCGTCCTAAGTAAAAACCGAGGCACGGTCGGGCTTGGTTTTCCTGAAGAGTGTAAGTATAGTACCAACCACACGCTAAATTAACTATTTCGTGCTTCGTATTGCCCGCGGTTTCACTGCTACCAGTCTCTGACTCTACCAGACTGTTGTTTCGACCGTGGGAGAATAAATCTACTGTTTGGAGGCCATTGGGGAAGAATTATTGTGAAACTGTGGATCCTGATATTGTAAACGAACCTGTTATGAATTTGTTAGAACCCCAGGTTGAATCCGACAATTCAGACTTAGGCGAGGATTTAGAAGAAGGGAGGAACATCACAAAAAAAGAAACATTTATTTTTGGACTACCATGCAAAACAAATTTGTCTAAATGTGTATATTTAACAACTTATAACAAGATCATGTGCACATAGAATATAGCAAATCTACAGGAAATCTGCTGAGGAAAGTGTGAAAGCTAAAACAGAGGTTCCTTACAGTACTTTAGGACAGCTTGTAAAGAATGGAAACAAAACAAGAAATTAGAGAAAATAAAAGAATTTAGATATAAAGGAAAACAGATTTACTATTTGGACGAAACCTGGTATGGTATGACACTCACGACACTGCGAAAAAAGGTTGGACTTGATGAGTCTAGCAGATGAGAGTCAGCTAAAAGATGTACCTCCAGATCCCGTATGATCATTTTGCATTGTGGATCTACGGATGGTTGGGTTCAAAATGGCCTTAAATCGTGTGGTAAAAAGCTGGAAGAATGTAATGTTACAATAGTCTTCGGTACTCGCTGCATACAGCGAAGAACGTACCAGTGACAACAAGGATGGGGGGAGGGGTCTTCAATAAAAAAACTACGGATCAGTTAAGTACTGTAGTACACGTTTAGATTCACTGTCAATATTTTGAACTTTCATGTAAAATAAATATTTTATTTTTATACGGAAAATGTTGCTTAACAATTATTATTTACCTGTCAGCTCATATGTCTTTCAGAATCACCATTAAATTTTCAAAGAATGGAGAGCGAATATGTCATTGTAGTATTTTCTTATGTAGAATAAAGGTATTAAACTACAAACTCTGTAAATTTTAGCCTTTAATATTAAAAGATAGCGACATAGATTTAAAAAAAATATTTTTTAAATAATTTTTTTGTAAATTTATTAAAAAAATACCAACTATTCCATGCTGCTAACAAAAATATTTATAATGCTAATAAAAATGTTAGTACAACATTTCAAGAAAATTTTAGGCTCAAAATTGACTCTAAATATGGAAGCGTGTATGAGCTATCGAGATGTTAAAAAAACGTGATTTTTTCGAAAAAATATTGCAAAAAGCTTATATTTTAAAATTTTTTGAAAATGATCTTTTTCAGTTAGTAGAGATCTACATTTTCACCAAGTTTCGTGAAAAAATGATTTGTTGTCACGAAGATATGAGCGTTTAAAGAAAAAGAGATTTTTAACGATTTTTTGCAAATAAATAATTTATTTTTTTTATTTTTTGACATCGGATTTCCACATGTCGATCCGTGTTTAATAGTAGAACTATTAAATACAACTCTTCTACAACTTTTGTATACAAATTTTTTTATTCTATATGGTGCCATAAAATGAAAAAAATGGACAGCGTAAAATGGAAAAAACCGTTTTTGGCCAACTTTGGGCCCAATTTACTATGGGACCTGGAGATGCCAGTTGTTTGTATTTTGGTTTATTGAATTCTACGGAAAATTTCAGATTTGTTTACTGTATCTCCGAAGTGAAAAATTAACACAAGGCCAAAAATAGGCCAATGTTTGTGGTTGTTCGAAAGCGTTTTGTGTATCTGCAGAACTGTGTAATTTCATGCGTGTAGGTGTAGGATATTTTTCAAAAAAATTTTAATTTTGTTTGTTTTCATAGTGATATCCGCATCCGCAATGCTGTAACCGCAAACATAGCCATAGCCTCCTTGATATTCGGGAGATCTCGAATGTTTCAAAAATTAATTTTTAATTTCTAACCTCGGCCACTTTTACCAAATATTGAACTCCTTGTAATATAAAGGCAATCCCAAGTTTCTCATCAGTTTTGACAAGCGCCTGCTAAGGAATTTATAATAAAGAAGCGAGCGGGAATTGACACTATTGCCGCTTTAAAGCGACAATTATGTCATTATCGGAAATGGCGTACTTTGCGTTGAGAATTGAAAGCGCATAAGCCTACTATTGAGGCGATTGTAGAAAAAGTATATAGTACTTTTCGGTCCGCGGGCTGAAAAGTAAAAAAACGCAACATTTTTACAATAAAATATTATTTTCATAATGTATTATATAATATAAGCGAATAATTTAGAATATCTGCTGTTATCCACATTATTATTTTTGATAATCAAATCCACTTGTGTTTTATATTATGTTTTCTAATATAAACTAAGTAGGTACTACACATTATTGTTAGAACTAGTTGATATTTTGACAACAGTTTTATTTACTTATGTCAGTTGTGTCACTGATTACTGACAATATTATTCATGCAAACTCAATATAAAAACGAACTTTTAATATTCACGTTTTATAAGTACCTAATATTGAATCGCTTGTGCACAAAAAACATTTATTGGACAAATACTAATAGGTATTCTATAAGATACTACTAGGTATTCTCAAAATTCTGAATTTTATGCCTGATTTTATAGTTTCTAGATCGGGTTTGCATGGATAATATCAATATTATTCATGCAAACTATAATCATAGTGACTCAACTGACATAAGTAAAGAAAACTTTTGTCAAAATATCAATTAATTCTGACAAATCTGTAGTACTTTATATTGCAAAAGTGGAAATCCACGAAAAATTTTTGCAGACCGTGAGAATATACTGTGTAGGAATATCCTGTGCAGAATATCCTACTACCCGATGTAGCAGAAGCGGTAAATACAGCATCTTATTATCAGTTGGTTTTGTTTTGACCCGTGGTCCATAATATTATTTTCCAATTTGCTCCCTACACAAAAATAGGTTGCCAAATGTTTGAACGATAATAAATCAATTAGCCTTTTGCCTTTCGTTTAAAATCTTTGTTAACTCATTGATAACGTTTGGTGTAGGTAAATCATTAATGTTGTTGATGGGTCCAGCTGTACAGTGAGAAGCTCGAGGAGTGACTGCAGGATTTTCTGTTTTCTGTTTTTTAGCTGGAGGTTCTGAGGCATCACTTCTAAGTGTGTTTATGATGTTGGAATAATGCTCATTATCCATTTGCAGATAAGGCTTAATTGAGTTGGCTGAACTGTGGCCAGGAATTTTAATTAATTGTTTTTCACCCACTCCTTTAGCCAGGTTACTGACTGTTGTCGAACGCATAGAGTGGTTTGTTATTTTTATTCCTTTTGTATTTAATCCTGCCTTCTCTGCTGCTTCTTTAGTCCATTTCGAAAGTTCGTTTTGGGTTTTAACGGTATTATACGGTACACTTTTCTCAATCGCCAGATCAATATTAGTCATAGGATCACTTCCAAAGCGACTCATTTGCACTACATAAGCTGACTTGCACTGTTTAAAAAC